>WAAB01007281.1:34764-81210 GCA_013389865.1 Piaya cayana | reverse complement strand
CATTGGTGTAAATGCACTTTGGTTCATTGGTCCCATGCTAACCCTACTGCAAGATCACCATAACTGGAATGCACCAACATGTCGGCCTTCTCTCTAATGTCTTTTTAAGGATGGTATCTTCTGTTTGTGGTTTCTCAGCCTGATCTCACAAGCTGCATAGTGATAACAGCTGAAGGAAGGGCTACAAGATCAAGGTGACTATAATCAGCACCAATGTTGTTCAGGAAAAACTAGAATTCAAATATGTGCAATGTACAAGTGGCAAGGGTGTTTTATAATAGAAGTTACCTGTATGGGTTACAATAACAAATACTTTTCCTAATTTGATATAAAAGATAAAGCAGGTCATTACATTGTTAAAAAACTTGACTTAAATGACAACCGTAGCACATGTAGAATATTTAGTGTAACATAGTGGGCATGATTTTATCTTTTATAGGTGAAAGATAAGACTAAGCTTGTTGCACTACTAAAAAAAAAAAAAAACAACCAAACAAACACCTCTGTGCAGTCCAAAATCTGTTCTTTATATAACTTGGAGATACCAATTAGAAGACCACAAATATGTTTGACAACTTGCATTTATCAGGAGTCAATATTCTCATTTAAATCAGACAAACTACAATATATAAATATGGAATCTTAGCATATAACAACTCAGAAAAACAAAGAAACTACCTGGCTTTCTTGTGCCTGCATGGTCTCTTCTGAACCTTCTGCTCCAACTGGGAGGTGTCCTTGTCCATGGCAGGGGGGTTGGAACTAGATGATCTTTAAGGTCCCTTCCAACTCAATTCATTCTATGATTTTATGAATCACCCACTGACATTGTTTCCCCAGAGAAAATCAAGTACCAGTCATCACAGAAAGCCCAATAAGTGAAAGTATCAATAAAATCCTAAGAAAAGTTGATCAGACATAGCTTTGATTACCTTTACACAATGTACAACTAAAGTTAATTAAGCATAGACCAACATTGCTGATTGGCGGTGTCCTGATGATGTATATCTGTTATGGAAGAAGGCTGTGATCCTCAGGATTAACTTCCTACCACCACTCACATTGGAAATCAAAAATCCTGAAAGCAGATGGTTTGCTTCCAGAGATTTTAGAGGAATAGATCTTTGGTTTGTGCTGAGAGTTCCAAGTTTCTTGTCTGTCCACCTCAGTCAGCTTATCCCATCCTCATTCATTGTGAGGTTCTTTCTATCACGTTGCCATCTGAGGAAGAAGCTATCAAATGGTATGATCTTTCCTTTATTTGCAGGTTTTTTTCCCTCATCTAATGGGACTGACATCCAGCTCTCATTAGAGCAGCATTCCAAGTCCAAGGATCTGTGAAAATCCGAGACATATCCTCTGCTGTTTCTATTAATTTCTAACTACACAGAATGAAAATCTTCCTTCCTACCACTGACATCATTCAGTAGTTTATTTTTTTTTTAGTATCATTCTGTATTGTCTGACAAACCATGCCATTCTCTTGATCTTAACATCTCTTCCAGTACAGCATAGATTTTTTGGTGGCCCTTGATGTTAGAAGCAGCTGCCACAATGCTACTCTCTATTTTTCGCATTTCTGACAGTTATTTTCATTGTTATGCTTCTCTTGATCCATTGTACCATTATTAAAATCAATATGTGGTGGATCATATGTTCTGTTATCATATAAGTCATCTGAATAGTTAGCTGATGATGTCTTTATTTGCCTTCAGCATCACTTTCTGTGGTTTGCACAGTTCTGGGCAGGGAAGTCTTATTTTGAAAAATAATTGAATTCCCTGAGTCAAATTTGTGATTAATATAGTTGTGAATTATTCCAGGAGCACTTGACACTGGTGAATAATGGAAAAATATATTTTCTGAATAATTTATTTGAAAGATATAAGAATTGTACAATAAATTATTCAACTAATATGATTCAACTGGTCTTTAGTCATTTTTAAGGTAGCTCATGCTCCCTCTACTGGATGATTAGCTGCTTCCAAAGGAACTAAAAAACGTTGAGTCATTATTTCAGAATCATTTCTTAAGTATTTAAAAATACTTGACTACAGGACAGTAGATTTTTTCAATATTGATACTTAAACTCAGAAGAGCATTCCTTATGCTGCAACCGTCTTTTAAAAAGCCAAGTTTTAGACCTAATTACTTGACAACATGGGTTGAATTCAGCAAAATCAATAAATGTTACTCCTTAAGTACTAGCGGACACTCAGTGATACACTATAGTTTAGCCAAGGTAGGCAAAGGTATAAGGCATCTGGATAGTATTTATGCAAGTGATGATCGGTTGCATTTGGTGACCATTGGAATGTCTGGTTGCTTGCAGCATCTCAGGCTTTCCAGTGTTCATGCTGGTCAAAGTCTTCAATTAATATTTCACTGTCTGAACACAACCTATTAAAATATAAATGATAGGAACTGGTGAGTAGATATTCATGTTGTCAGGTATGGGATGGTCTCTGGCACAGTTTAATCTTCTCATCTATGTGATCCCCTGCATCCAAGAGAAATCACTTTGTCCCCATCCTAGTCTTGAACATGGCAGCAGGTTTGATGTATGTCATCTATTGTCCTGATTAGTGTACAGTGATCAAGCATGGGGTTCCATGGCAGGTACCCCACAGCAGCCAGGTCTATATTATTTGCACCACATTATCCCTTTTCATATCCCTTTTATTCAGCCCTCCTTGGACCTCCTTTTTCCCGACCCTGTCTCCTTGCAAATTAACTACTCATCCCCAATTGCTTTTTCTGCATTGGTCCTACTTTTGCTATATCAATATGAAAATTGGAAGAGGGTTATCATTTCCTCAGTCATCTCAACCTTGTATGGCATTTCTTATGTGCACTGTTGTCCTTGCAAATTATCACCCTCAAAAGGTTCCCTTGCTCCCCTCATATTTCCTATGAAGTTCAACCCACACTCACACAACTCCCATACAATCCAGTCATCCCTCCCAGAGTTAACTGTAACCTTTGCCAGCTACATATTTTGTTATCTGTCACATCCAGCAGTTTCCTAAGCCATGTCCAGTAGTTCTCCACATCCTGTGTGGTTAGCTCAACCTCAGCCGAGGGCACCACCAGCAGTCTAGTCATAGTAATAAAAATAAAACACTATGGTCCATTCATTATTCTTCTTTGGTACATGATACTCACCTTTTCTTGGCTAGTCCTTCAGATTGATTGATTTCTGACTGCCAAAGGTCCCAGGGCTTTTTAACAGACCTCATCAAACACCACCAAAACTTCACTCAAGGGCTAGCTAGCGAATGCTGTGGAGAAGCATTGCAAAGTTTATGATGAGCCTGATCCAACTCACATTAAAGGTCAGTCTTTACATTTTCCTTCTCTCTAAACTTTCATGGCCCTTGAGAGTAATTTATTCTGGCAAAAATAACTTTAGTCTAATTCTTAACTTATATTGAGATCAGTATAACTTGAGTAAAGTCATTGAAGTGAAATCAGAATACAGCTAGGAGAAATGGAAGAAAAATCAAACCTGTTTTATGGGAAAGCAAAGAAAAAAAATGTCTATAACTGCTAACATTAGAATCGGTTTTTCTAAGTGATGGACATCAAACAACCAGATGTATTCAAAATCTATTCACTTGCATGTTACTTTCTTAACTCTATATGCCAATAAAATTGCATCATGCTACCAATCACACTACCATCAGTAGTCTTTAGATTACAGCTTTTATTGTGAGAGAATGTATGGCATCCCTTTGGAGAAATAAGGAGAACAGGAAATATACTCATGGCTTCATAAGCAGAATTTCAGAGTGAAAATCTTAAATTATTTTCGTTCAGATGTAGGATTGTATAAATGTTTATCATTATTTCTAGTGTAAAAATGAAGACAGATTCATATAAATAGAATTTGTCAGAATAGTCATCATATCTCCATTATCTAGGCAAAATGTGACTTGGGATCCATTAAGTACAGAAGAGTGAACAGATAACTCACTTCCTGATAGTTCTATCAAGATTAGTTAGACTAACATGGCAGTACAGTACCTACAAAAATGGTGTAGATTTATTTATTATTGCTTTGAAAATGGTGCTGAAGAGATGTTTTTAGCAAACAAAAAAAAGCAAAGAATGTGAGCTAAGATTAAGGAGCATATGTTTTTACTGGCAAAATGATCCTCTGTTTTGTAACTAATATAAATATTCTCAACAATGTTAAGATTCTGGAATTCAAGCATGGATAAAATAATCCATTTTTTTCTTTAATAACATCATTCTTGTAGTTCCTACCTTGATAAGTGCATTAATATCACTAAAACTCCTACTAATTATTTCATTTAACCCATTTACTGGGATTATCTTCAGTGTGCAGGTATTTGTACATATATTCAATGTTGTTGCCTTCTTCAAAAACTCTGACTCTAAGTATATGAGGGCACTCAAGACTGTAAATGAAAAATGCTTTTTTTCCATTTCATTTGATTTCTGTTAAGAACTCCTGGGATCAGGAGCTCTACTAACTTCATACCCAGAACCACATACCTTCAGAAATTAATGAAGACTACATGTATGGCACCTGCACATATCTTCAGTGGGCCCAGATGTGCTGGAGAGACTTTGTATGAGAATTTTGCTCTGTGCAGGAGAGGTAAAACCAGTATCTATGAGATCTATTGCAGTCATCATGTGCTAACAGGTCACCCATCAGGTGCATGGGTATCACATCCTAGATGGTGTGAAACTGGCAAGTTGAGTNACATGGCAGTACAGTACCTACAAAAATGGTGTAGATTTATTTATTATTGCTTTGAAAATGGTGCTGAAGAGATGTTTTTAGCAAACAAAAAAAAGCAAAGAATGTGAGCTAAGATTAAGGAGCATATGTTTTTACTGGCAAAATGATCCTCTGTTTTGTAACTAATATAAATATTCTCAACAATGTTAAGATTCTGGAATTCAAGCATGGATAAAATAATCCATTTTTTTCTTTAACAACATCATTCTTGTAGTTCCTGCCTTGATAAGTGCATTAATATCACTAAAACTCCTACTAATTATTTCATTTAACCCATTTACTGGGGTTGTCTTCAGTGTGCAGGTATTTGTACATATATTAAATGTTGTTGCCTTCTTCAAAAACTCTGAGAACATGAGGGCACTTAAGACTGTAAATGAAAAATGCTTTTTTTCCAATTCATTTGATCTCTGTTAAGAACTCCTGGGATCAGGAGCTCTACTAACTTCATACCCAGAACCAGATACCTTCAGAAATTAATGAAGACTACATGTATGGCACCTGCACATATCTTCAGTGGGCCCAGATGTGCTGGAGAGACTTTGTATGAGAATTTTGCTCTGTGCAGGAGAGGTAAAACTAATATCTATGAGATCTGTTGCAGTCATCATGTACTAACAGGTCACCCATCAGGCGCATGGGTATCACATCCTAGATGGTGTGAAACTGGCAAGTTGAGTTGCCTCACCAGCAGCTGACAAGACAAGAATAAATTTGTGTCAGCTACTCAGAAAATTGCCAGGTGTCAGTCTTTACGCTGTGGTAGCCATTTGACAGAAAGGAAAATCCACCAGAGGCAATAAAAATCCACCACATGGAGCATTTTCCGAGCAGGAGTGGGAAAAGAATCCATGCACTCTGAATCACACTTGAATGCCTTAACTAAAAGACTTCAGCTTGCAAAAAGAGGTCTTGTTGGGAAAATAATAGAATTATAGAATGGTTTGGGTCAGAAGGGACCTTAAAATCATCTAATTCCAACCGCCCTGTCATGGACAGGGACACCTCTGACCAGACCAGGCTACTCACAGCCCATCCAACCTGACCTTGAACCCTTTCAGGGAGGGGGTATCCAAAACTGCCCTGGGCGACCTCTTCCAATGCCACATTGCCCTCAACATGAAGTATTTCTCCCTAACGCCCAATCTAAATCTTCCCCCTTCCAATTTAAAGCCATTCCTCCTTGTCCTATCACTACATGTCCTTGTAATAAGTCCCTCCTCAGTTTTCTTATAGGCCCCTTTCAGGTACTGGAAGGTCACCATAAGGTCTCACTGAAGCTTTCTCTTCTCCAGGCTGAACAACCTGAACTCTCTCCACCTGTCCTCATAGTAGAGGAGTTCCATTCCTCTGATCATCTTCCTAGCCCACCTCTGGATCTGTTCCAATAGTTCCAATATGTTATTGAAATTTGGTATAGAAAATGCAAAGATGTAAAACTGCAGAAATTATCTGATATGAATGATATTCTATTTTTCCAGTCTTGCATCAAAATTTGGAAGAATTTAAGTCCACCTTTTTCTCCAAAATATCTGAATTTCAGGAAACAGGTACTGAAATATTTCAAAGAATGGAATTTCTAAATCTCATCTAAAACTGAAAGTCCATATAAAAAGATGTCTTGTTAAAGGTTTGAGAGGCAGTATTTTACATAGTTAAAGGAGTAGAGATGCATTCACAGCACAAGTCCTTCTTTGCAGGACTGAAATAGAAGCCAACACAACCCTTAGGTTATCATGTATTTAATAGCATTTTCTTTAGAGCCGTACTCTTTGTCTGAAATCATCAGCTGTTACTATGGTTGCTAAACACTGCAGTAAGACTTTCATGTTTGCATGTGAATTGTCAGATCCTAATAATGTAGACTGAAATGTTATATGCCCTGTGAATGCCTCAGAATGAACTTCTGTAGAGCATTTTAACTCTAACTGTTCAGAGTCTTTCTCTGAATGAGGGTAAGTTTTGTCTGTGTTAGAAATGCTGGTCATCTCTTCTTTCAGAAGAACCTGTCCTTAGAGAAGACACCTGGAATTTTGCAGGAAGGTGAGAAACTAAAGATTCACAGCTGCAATGGATGTTAAAAGAAGCATAACTCCAAACATGTAAAATACCATATCATGTTACATATGTGAAAAAAACACTGATTTATTCTCTTGTTTTACTCTATGCTTCTGCACCTTTTTTTTGACAAACAGTAAATGTAAATGACGCTACTTATCTCTCAAAAGCATTATGAAAATAAAGGAACATATGTGAAAACTTAGAAGTCTATACAAATAGTCTCCTATAAAAAAACCCATGAAATAGTAATGATTCTGTTTGTAGAAGAGGATTTGAAAAATGTGCATTAAACAAAGGAGGAGACACAACAAAGAACAAAGATGAAAAAGTATTGCATGACTACAGTCTAAATGAGCCTCATCCTCTCTGTGTAGTGGTACGGTTTTAGGAGAGAAGGCACAGTGCATGGGAATACTGATTTGTAACAAAGACATTATAAAGATGTATCATCATAGTACTTAATACATGAGACAGACAAATGAAGGTAATACAGCCTGCAAGAATTCTGAGAACAAAATAGCCAATTCCTCTGATGACAGGTGGAGTTCTTAGGCATAAAAATGTCAAATGATATTACACATGGATATTACTTTGAGCTGCTCATCCAGACTTTGCCAGCCTTATATGTAAGTAGAGATCTAGAAGTTTTTCTGATCTCATGTCTATAACAGATTGGTTCAATTCAGCCTCACCAACCCAAGCATTACTGAAACTTTGGAAAAATCCAGTGCCCCATGCTCCACTTATGACAGATCAGACCTTCCAATGTCTTTCAAAAATTTTAATATTGCAAGACTATTAGTGAGATAACTAGGCTTTCAATCCTTTAAGCAATTTCACATTTTTTACATTTTAGTCTTTATGAGAACATCATGTGCAACATGATGAAGCACTTTAAAAACATGTGAACTACATCATATAGCAGTTAAAATACATTATCTCAGGTGTGTGTGTGTGTGTGTAGTTTGTGGTATGGAATGACAAGCATTAAGAATCAAGATTTCAGTCTGTTATTGTTGCTTAAGTAGCCTAAATCTGAAGATTGAGGCATCATACTAGTTTCTCATCAGCTGTCTTGTGATCCTCTAAGCACCAAGGTCTTTTGCCAGTAAAATCTCCTGATGCCTGGCTTTCGGGCCATGTACATAGCTGTATCATCTATAGTACTGCAAAGCTACACAATATTCTCAGCCAGGAATTCCTCTGCTACCTTATTTCTGCAACACTTATGGAGTATTAAGACCAACAGAAACTACTGCTGAGGATTTTTTCTGTGATCAGGTGTCCCTCTTCATCCAGAGATGAGCACTCACAGAGACAACAGAAAAGTCAGGTTTGGCAGAGCAACAGAACACTGCAAGAGACATCCATTTCTTCTGTCAACATTTCCTACCTGAGACTCTCTGGAAATCCTCATCTCAGGCAACCACAAGCAGGTCAACACAACACAGCCGAGTGTCCAAGTGAATAGGCCACACAAGCATGTATACAAAAACATAGCTATTCTGATTTTAGACCCAGCCTGGCTCATGTGAAGCATAGTTTGTGCACACCATGTTCAACTGCAGAGACACATCTCAGTCATATCTTCTCTAATTGATATGTACATATTTGCTTTCTCTTCTGCTATTGTCTTGGCCATCAGGACTGTTTATGGGCGTCAAGGAGTCTTCTGGTTTCTTGGGAATAGAAAGAGTCCTCTTCATTATATTTTACATGGCAAGGCACATTTTACTGTAACACTGTACAAACAGCTAAGTCTCTGACAGGGCTTTTTGTCTGCAAAAAAGCAAATTAAATCATGTGTATACATAAGAAAAAGGTGTAATGTTTATGTCATAAGAACGATTTCTTGTGAAATATTTATTTCATTGTAGCCCTTTGACATTGCCCAGTGGGTATTTTTAAAGTCATTCATGCCACTGCTTACTAAATAAATATTGGAAACATTTTTTAGATCTAGGATAAATTATACAAATTTCTCTTTCTCCTCTGTGAGAGTGCTTGTTATTAAGAGGCTCTGTGACTCAGTTGATCTTTGCAAAGGAGCCATTATACCAGTAATAAAATGGGAAATCAGCACACTGCAAACAACACCTCTATTCAGAGAGCCTAGAGATGCAAAACAATTTCAGAGAACTGTAACTATTAGCAAAAATAGCAGATTACCTGTGACAAATCAGATGTATGCACAATATCTTTGTATGCACAATCAGCTAGCTGATTGTAGAAGAAACAATACACAGTGGGTTTTAAAGGAAAGGCAAACAGGACAAACACTTTGGGAGGGCAAACATTAGTACCAACCTCCAGGGTTACAGAAAATTTACAGTTGTGCTGTTTAGCAGGTCTTATTCATCTCCTCTTACCCCAGTCACAGGATTGGGAGTCAAAGGTACCAGGGAGACGGAAAGGTACAGGTAGGAGTTTGAAAAGCAATAGCTCCAGCAGTCTTTGAGGGTTGTTTGCATCTTGTGAGTTCTTTAAGTTTATATGGATCCAAAATTCTGTCAGGTAAACTAACAGGAGAAAAATCCATCAAGGATTTCCAGCCATGCACACACCACCTCTGATTCCTTAGGTCTCTGAACAGACATGTCCTGAGGTTGGAAGAGCTTCACAGGGAAGCATCACTGCCACACTACCCTGTTCTTATACTTTCCCCTAGACACCCACTGCACACCACAGTCAGAGAAAAGACACTAGGAAAGAGGGGTCAGTGTGTCCAAGCCTTATCATGAAGGAGCTGCCATACACTTCAGGAGACTCTTGGTTTCTCTAATCCATGGCAGTGTCAGGGTAAACAGCAAGACAGCCATAAAGAACATGTAACTCTTCATACCCAATGACCAGATGATTACTGCAAAGATTATGCTCAGGGCCCTTAAAGGAGTTTGTGCCCAGGCACCTATTCCTGTGCACATCTCTTGAGAACAGCAACAGAAACTGGGGGCTGTCAACAACCTGCAGAAAATAGTAATCCTTCCTTTGTTGAGCTGAAGGCCATGCTAGCTGCTTGTTAGGAGAGAAATACCTAATTTTTGCTGTGACTGCAATGACACTTATAGCCACAAAGTGCTGTTTTCCAGGAATACTGAACCCCTCACAGCCTGAGGAAGAGATTTTTACATCACTTGTAGGGCTCTTTGGTGGCAAACCTAGAAGCTGGATGGCGTATAATATATTGTTATTTATATCCTTTGTGGGTTATGTCTCTCCATGAGAGGCAGTCACAGACCAAGGATGCAGTTCAGACCTTTCTGCTGAAGTCTGTGCAAGGAAGTCCACAATCCTCAGACTAGTCCTTGCAGGAAGCATAGTTAAACATCAAATACTAAAATGGTAAACACAACACCACAGATCATTCAGATGCTCTTATTAATTCTAAAATAACTTCACATCCACCATCACATAGCACTATAAGTCTTGTCTCTTTATTAAGTGTTACTTATGCCAGTTTATGTGGTATAATTGCACTGCATAACTCCGGTTGAATTTGTTGAGGTTTTGTTTCTTTCTCTTTTCTGATGGCACCTGTATTGACGAATATTTTAGCACTTCTGTCCAAGATCCTTGTAGCCATAACAGACAATTATTATATTACATCTGTACAGGTGTATGTTGCAATAGCCAAGTAGATTTTAAGTGTCTGGGATGATTTAAGCTCTTAAATCTCTTACATGTTTACCAATGCACTTTAAAAACTTCAGATTTTGTGATCTGTATAGCACTAATCAGCAACACATAAGTGCTTGAACTCTTCTTGCAGTTTTTCTTTTAAAATCCATTACAAGTCTTAATGCTCACGTAATAGTCACTAGTTACACAGAAAACCAGATTGAAATAGAATCACAGGAAAATTTGGATTGGAAGGGAATTTAAGAGGCCTCCAGTACAATGACTAGGGTCAGCGGAGAGACCAAACCAAGTTGCTTGGGGTTATAGGAGGCTGGACTTGAAAACTTCCAAGGATAAAGTCTGCACAGCTTCTTTGGGGAGTCTGGGTCACTTCTGGACTGTCCACATGGGGAAAAAGTTTCTCCTTTCATCAGCTCTGAATCTCTCTTTTTTCAATGACTATCGTTCCTCATCCTCCAACCACAAATTTCTACGAAAAACCTGGCTCCCTTTCCTTGATTATATTCTCAATGGTACAGGGAACTGCTGTTGGGTCCCCACCACCCCTTCTCCAGCATGAATCAGCCCAGATCCCCCTGTCCCTCCTTGCAGGCTCATGCCTCCACAATTGTGGCTGTTCTCCACTGGGCTTGCATCTTATGCTCCGAGTGAGACAAAAATAAGCCTTAACTGTCAAAGGTGTCTATACTTGAGATGCTGATCTTCAACACTCCTCTGGGAATACTTAAAACAAAACAGTCAGCAGTGGTAAAGCAGTTATGCTCTAAGTCAATGCTCAAACTCAGTCTCATTTGATTTCCAAAATAAGATTTGAAAAGTGACATTATGGTTTTGTCACCATAAAATGACCCTATCCTAAAGTTTCTGTACAGTATCAGAAATGGAAACAAGACCTCCCAGCAATGTATCACAGTGACAGCTCACAAAACCCTCAGTTCAGTGATAACAAAAATCTTTTCAAAGACTTTTTTGTCAATAAAGTACCTCAAAAGCTTTCCTTATTAACTGTTGTGGGTTTCCTTGTGTAGAATACTGTGTTTTTTTCCTGGAAATTATCTTTCTAGTGGGTGGCTTCCTTGCTGAACTTCCAAACTTTGAAGCAAAAGCCAGGGGGACGGACAGGTGGGAGATTACACACACTGGAATACAGGCTTACATGAGGGTAGCTTTTTGTTAGAAAACATTAGCCCAGAAGTACATTGATTTGGTAGAAGGAACAAGCAAATCAAAGAAAGAAAGGCTACGGTTGAAATTGCTTTTACTTTCAGGTAGCTCTAAAAGACAGTAGTAAAAAACGATGCAGTTCCCTGATTGACCTTTTAAATGCCTCTACTTTATCTCTGTGTTTGTCCTGTTTATTTTTGCCTTTTAAGAATAATCCAGAAAATGCTTTTGTTGGTAGAAAAGTTTGCCAAAAGAATACATTTCATAGATCTAGGAAGTCAATAGTGTCTCATTCTTTACTCTCCCAGATGTCCAAGAAGAACAGACTGAAAGTTATGATCAGTTATTTGCACCTAAAACTTACTTTGAAGAGTAATACTATTCAACAAGAAACAGAAATTGTATCATATGCCCTTTGTGAGCAATAAAAACAGCACAGTCTTCAATGATAAAAACACGTGAAACCCAGCTAACTGTGTATTTCTGAACTATAAATTTATCAGACAATACTTATTATAGGCTGTATCTCCTTTAAGATGTCAAGGGTGAAGACATCTTCACCTCTGCTGGCCATTCTGGATTTCACATAGAAGTCATGTTATTTTTTCAGAATAAGTTTTTTCTTAAATTTTCTCTGGCTGTTCTTGTGTTCACTGGTTGCTTTGTTCTTGCTGGGTTTGATTTTGTAGAGAAAGTAGATTTTTATTCTTTCTATGCCTTTCCTTCTTTTTCATAGCAAGCATTCTAGATTTTCCTTGTTATATTGACTTAACTTACTTTCTTGAATATTTTTTTTTGTTTCTGTTTATTTGGGATGTATTTTTCCTTTGGACTGCTTTTCCCCTTTCCAATTGTATCTTCTTCTTTCATGCTGTTTTTCTTTGCTCAGGCTTTCTACTTTATTCCCTTGCTAGTATGTTTGTTTTTCGGATTGTGCAGCTTCTTTAGGCTATGACTTCTATCAGCTGCTGGTACTGAGAGGAATGAAATACAATGGACGGGTCCTCTGGGACCACTGTTTCAATGCACTGAGAATGCATGAAGGACCCAGACAGACCAAATCATATCACACAGTTTGATTGCAGTGTGATTACCTCTGGAAGAAGGGTTGTTTTCTTTCTCTCACCACAGAGAGATAGGTAGGAAGCACTGAATAAGAGAAAATTTGAATGACATTAGACAATTGAAATACTTTCTAAATAATGGATCCACATCCTGACTATACAAAATAAAAATGTATTCCTATTATCGCTGAACTCCTCAGGAGCTACACTGAGACCACAGAAAGGCTCTTTCACATGGGAGAAGATGTGCAAACCAAAGCATTAAATAAAATTATTTTTTCCCCAGAATTCTAGAGAGTAAAATAGCAGCATGGGAACATATGCTGTAGTAACTGCTGTTACTCTGAAATATGCTTTATATAAATACACTTGGAAAAATAGATGCTTATAAATGCATGGGTCATGTCTTATCCTTGTTTTATCATGGACTAAATTGTGATCCCTACTTCTTTCTAGCAAAACAGAAGTTAAAGAAAAAATAAAACCAAAAAAAGTAGTAGGAAAAGGTTGTTATTTACTTCAAATGCAAATATTTCTTTTAGGGATGGTTTTCACTGGAACCCTAGCCATGCGTGCACATTTGGACCTTACATCTCCAGCTTAAACAGAGGGATAAGACCCTGTGTAAGAAGTAGGAAGGCACAAGTCATTACCTGTCAGCTGCTAGCACCAGTGACAGGTGCCCAGGGCCACTGCTGTCCATGAGAAGAGGGGAGAGGAAGGTAGCAGCCAGGTAGGGAAGTGCTGGTAGGATGAGGGCAATGATGATAAGACCATATTGTTACACAGAGTGGGGCAATGGTCCAGTAGCTAATGCAGTAGCACAGAAGTTCAGATACGCGAGTTTCATTCTCTGTTCCTTTACCCACCATTGCAGTAGTTCTGGGAAAACCAGAAAATCCTGTGTTTTAACAATATTCAGTACCTAAGTGCTGCCAATTTCAAGGGGAATTAAATCCATAAATATTTTTTCAGTACCTGGACCTGGTATGAAACCTTTTCACCTCTGGGACATAGGCTGCCCCGTCTCCACCCAGGGGTACCTGGTGATGAATGTGTCAGGGACACATCGTGGAAGTGTTCAGCATGCAGTTGGTGGAAATTGCGTTGGGCATCTTCAATGTCATGCAGAAAATACAGCTATGTGTATAGTAAATAGACATGAGTGAGTAGAGGTTTCCTTAAGCACCAAGCTCTCCTCAGACCTCCTCCCACACTCCTATCTTTCTTATGAGCATACTTAGGTACAATCTACCTAACAAACACCAACTGCCTGTAGCAGAGGACTTCTGTGGTCTTCCAAGAAGAAATCCAGGTTGTTTAATCTGTCTGGTATCAGTCACACAATCCTGTAAGGCCTTCAGTATACAGCAAGATGCCAGGGCTAGCAGGACATGCCAGGAGCTGTTGCCCCTGCTGTACCTTGAATCACTGTGTGTATAGAGACCCCTGATATTCCAGTTACTGTTTGAAGAAAGGTCACTTAAAGCAGAAAGCAATGTAAGTGGTTGGATCATCTGGCTCTGAAGCCAGTCATACTGAAAAGCATGTCAGTAGGGTATGCAGCTAGGTAGTCTAAGGGAAAGTCAAATCAGTTAGAAAATCAACTCTGCTTTGGCTAAAGAAAGAACATTTTGTCATTAATCAGTTTACGGGCAACTGAATACCCAGTTCTTACTTCATCTTGCTCCTGTCTCACAAACATTATAGTTTTTGAGTAGTGACTGAAAGAGATGAGAAGCCTTGACGATTTTTTTCCTGAAAGCTCATCTGATTGCTTGGGAAGCTTGGCATTCAATGCAGCAGACAGGCACAGTTAGTGGAGTTGGTGGGTCATAGCCCATAAAAGACAAAAGGAACATGACAGAGCTCTGCAGGATAAAGTAAGAGGTCAGATTTGCATCTGATGCAGGAAAGGCAGTGGTGATCTGTGAGGATTGCTCCAGCAGAGGGACTGAGAGATAGGAAGCAGAACCTTGTTGACAGATCAGAGCTAGAGGTCACCTCCAGAGAAACCAGGCTGCTACAGCCAGGATGGCACAGAAGATACATCCGTGTCTTCCACACTGTTCTTTTCACCCATCCCATAGCCATGATAGTCTTGGTGATTTATGTGGAATTGGGGGCAGGGGCGTGTCACAAATGTAGCACTTTGACATCATTATGGCTTTTATAGGAGCAAGGAGGTTGTAAAGAAGCAGCACAACACTGCTTCCAGTGCAGTAGCTATGGCAAATTGGGAAACAGCAGGAAATACAGATAAAATTGGTATGACAGATAAATGGGTATTTCTATGAGAGCATTCAAAAGAATTTTCATTGTAAACAAGATAATTTTAAGATGACAATGCTAGGGATCACAGCTTAAATAAATAGCAATAAAACTTAGAATTTATCTGTGAACATCCAAGTATTTTATACTTTTTTGTAAACACTGCAAGCACACAAAAATGAGATTTCATTCATTTCCCAAGTATTTTTATTATTGCCTCTTTAGAACACCTGGGTTTTTTCCTCATTCCGTTTAAGACCTTTCATCATCTCTTTATCTAATCTCAGAACAGCATGGGATGCTACTTCCAGTCATCTGTCTTACATGTTTATTGGAAGCTGATAGAAAGATAGAGAGAGGAGTTAAAGATACAATTCTAATGAAAAGCAATGATGAAAATATTTGGTGCCCTATTTGGAGTACAAAATGAAGGCAACAATTTGAAATGCTTCACAGGCTTTCTGTATGCTGTTGAGTAGATAATATCTATGTAATAATGAACATTACCTTCTTGGCCACCAAGGTGGCAAGTTGCCACATGGATGCTATTGTTTAGTTGTTTCAATAAGATCCTGGAATCACAAACTGCAAGGCAACTCTGCTGGCTTTTATTACAAGCTTCTCCAATATATTAAACTACATGTACATATTTAGTTTTAAACGGATTTGGTTTTCCTCTTTCTGTACAAAGATAGATTCCTATGAAGTGAAAAAGCTCTAATGTATCACTTCGTAAGACTCATATTCCAACATGGCAGACATGGTTTCATATGAATGTGTTATTTATCATTTTATGAGAAAGTTGAACACTAACATGTGCTGAGGGAAGAACGTATCTCCTATCTGAAGAAAAACCCAGGTGTGCTGTAAGATCCCTGGAAAGATGCTGCAGAAATGATTCAGAGGGGCTCTACATCAGGATTTTCTTTGCTCACTGTTGGTTTCTTTCCATACTTTATCTTCTTTTTATTTACCTATTTATAATACTTTTTTTCAGTGAAATATTTCAAAAATCTGCTTAGATTAGTGAAAATAGTTCATCCCTTACATAGTAAAAAAGGGCTAATAAAATAAAGCACAAAGATATTGACAAGTCAGCTCCTCCTCTTTGGAGGGAAACTGGAAGCTTATGGAAGACATATATGTCATGTTAAAGCCTAGGCGATAATGAATTCATAAAACTAGTGATCCAGATAACCAGTTGAGCAGAAAGTAATTCAATACTAGATAAAAAGAAATGTTGCACAAAATATGTTATAAATCCTATTTTTTTTTCGTAGCCATTGCAGGTGCCTCCATTTCCATGGGACCCCAGGGCAGGGCTCTGCTGCCCTGCGTGGACCCCTGCCTGTGGACAGCGTTAAAACGCTCCTTGGCAGAATATAGCTCTGACCTTCTCATTTTAATTACCTGGCACCACTAGTGGCATTACTTTTTCTTCTAGATTGCATTTTTGATCGTAACACCTGAAACCCATCTAGCAGCAGTTAGAATTATATCTATACTAACAAAAATATGTCACCTAATTCAGTTAATTAACTGGAGCATTGTCTCAACCTGATATGGCTATGTTGCTACTGAGTTCACAGGCTTGCAGTTATTTAAGATCCCTGCATCCCACTTCATTGTGAAAGTGTATATACTCTGTTTTTCATTAGTCTCAGCTTAAGATTTTGTTTATGTACCTCACCCAAGTTAGTTTTCCTATCATTTATTTATCCCACTGCATTGCACATCCTCATGATCATACATCCTTGTTATCATTCTGTCCTTTTCTGAAACCTTCACCAAGCTTTCTCTGCTGCTTGTAGATTGTGTAAAGGACTCCTGAGTGTTGAATAACTGATCAGCTGATTTCTGAGCTTATTCTGCAGAGAGAAACTAACAGCAAAGCCTCTGATGTACCTAACTAATGAGTGACAGCCTTCCTCTAGGTTTCATTTGCACTGCCATATAGCTTACCCTTATTACCATCACTGAATCTGAAACGGGATTTTAGTGTGGTGACTCCAATCCTGTCAGACTTGCCACCACTGCTGCCGCTGCCACCACCTCTGACTAACTAGCTTTGAGAAGTGCAGATGGGACCATTCACTAAATTGTCCCCTATTTTCTTTGAGCATTTGTTATTCATTGGTATTTTCTGAATAATCTGGATGAGCAAATTCAAACTATAGGCTGCTCACAAACCATTCATTGTTCATTATTCCTGTTGTGTGCCTTGGCTGTCTAAGTCTCTGCTCTTTGATTTTTAAACAGAAGCATAGCAACAAAGGAATACAACCATGAATTTTCACATAAAGCATCATTTTTGCTAAAGTTCGTTATTTCAAAATATGTGCCGTTCAGATACCAGAGAGAATCTACATTTTCCTCTGAAAGGACCTGCACCCTCCTCAGCCCTCCTGGGGAGCTTACATTGACAATCCCACCAGGTTTACCATTCAGTGGTGGTTTTCTGCTTCCTTCATATCTGAAGACATTTCTTGATGTGAGGCAGCTAAGAAATTATTATGGTTATATGTTAGCAGAATGCATGCAGTGCTCTCTGCAAGGTGAAGAAAAGCTTCTGTGCTATAAAGCTCCTCTGCTTTTCTTCTTCTCACTCCATTAATTTAACAAAAGATGTTGCCTGTCCTTATAAACCCTGTTCACTTGCTGAGGGAACAGAAGAAAGCCAGGACATTTACATATTGAACAGAAATTGTTGCGTGAAGCTCCCTAAAGAGCAGATGAAAATAGGAGCACTTATTTGCATGCCAGCAAAATGGAAAGATATGAAACTTTGCTAGTAATTTGCCAGAAAATGGAAATCAGTGGGGAGCAAGAGCCCTGAGAGCAATTCCTGACACAGGGATCAGATGAATAAACGAGCTAGTGCATGTAGAAATACCATGTAGTGTTTGGAAACGCCAAGAAACTAGCAGGCATTAGAGGTCAGTGCTCTGGACTATCAAAAACTCTGGAGAAAGGGAAATGGCAGTTTACAGGGAGTGGAAATAATCTATAAGAAAGTGGTGGCTTGGCAGGTTTTTTTCCTATTTGTTGTGTTTCCAATGAAGTAAAAAAAGAGTAGCGATGAAATGTAGCCAAAACTCTGACCAGAAAACAAAGCTACCATAATTAAATATCTGCATCAGATTCTGGTTTTGAAGGGGCTAAGGGGAAAGAGTTCTAGTTCCAGCCTCCAAGAGTAAGAAGAAAACTAAGTACATGTTAAAAAGTAGCTCAGCAATGCCTCCTTAACAGTTTGTCTTGATTTGCATTTGAAAATGCATTTTCTCTGTGATGTTGCAAGATGTTGGGAAACAAAGAGAACAGAAGTTAAATAAAAATTAAATGTTTCAAGAGACATGAATGTTCTATGAAAAGTCAGACCCATCATTTGTTTGCTGAGCAAAGCATCATTTGCCCAAGGGAGAGAATATGGAGGGATAACTTGCTATGAAGCACAGCCAGCCCATGGTTGAGACTGCTGGCAGAGAGCTGCTTCTGTTGTTCACATTCTCCTTCCTCTTCTTCATCCAACACTAAGGTCAGTTTGTGCCCCTCATTTTCTATGCAGGTCAGTCATGAAATTGTCCGATCATTACCCTTCATCACTGTGAAAACAGTGACTCTGTGGCAACTGAAAAATTAATCACTATAAAAATTACTAAATTGTGAGGTAGGACACCAACTGTCCACACATTTTCTGTGTTCACATGCAATACAAGAGGTTTTAAAATTAATTCCCCCACCTTGTTCATGGGATAAATTCTGCCTGGGAGAGTAGCGTAAGAGTTTATAAACTGTTTCTACTCCAGGCCAAACCAAGGACTCTGTTCTTCTTATGGGTTTCTCAGCTGCAACATATGGTATATTTCAGCTTGCATTTACCTAACTTTGATGGCATCTTTAGAGATGCCAGAATAAAATTTGTCATAATATAGCTTCATATCATTATCTGAACAATCTTAAAAGAAAACAATACATATTACAAGCCAAATCTGCATGGAAAAGATGTGCAGTTGAATTCTCAATAACGCTGTCACGACACCAATGAAAGCCAGTAGATCACCACTTAAAAGCCATTTGTAATTTGAAGATTCTCCTGAAAAAATGGAAGCTGACTATTCTGATATACTATGAGTTTGTAAGAGTGAAGTGTGTTGTCTTTCTAGAAGATATTGTAGCATATTTTAAAAATTATACGCTGATATATTGGAAGATTACAAATGGCAAGTGATGCATTGCATCACAACTAAAGATCTCAAATATCCATCAATTAAACTGAAATAAAGTACTCCCTAAATTTTCTAGAAACACAATCTCTCATATAAAACTGAAATTTTTCATGGAGAGCTCCCTGACTTGTCACTGAATTTGTTATAAATAAATAAAAGAGCTATTGTAGCACTAAGTGGTTCAGAATTTTTCAAGATCAGTTTATACAAAAGTGTAGAGGTTTTCAATTGCAAAAATATTCAAGTTACTTAGCAATCTGGTATCAGATAGTCATGGAAAGGGGAAAGTGATTTTAACCAGAAGTCATTGACTTGCAATGAGGACTGTGCAGGAGACAGATGTTCCACTTCACGAAGGATTTTGTGGCCTCCAATCTTGAATTGTTTATGAATCTAAACGAAATATAATAACATATGGAAAGGAAAACATATTTCAGATTCATAAAAACATCTCTGCTTGGTTTTACCCATTTTTATTTTTCCTGTTTGCATCATCTGTTATCTCTCTCCGTCGTTTTTGGCTATGTCCATGTTAGTGATTTGTATTAACTCTTGCTATACATTTTCTCTTCTTAATCTCTTCAGTTAACCACTAGCTCACCAGTTCAGTTCTTGCTCTTCTTACTCCACTGAGACTACTTTCGTCAAAACTTTTATAGACTTAGCATTTTTTACTCCACCACCAGCTATCCAGCCTCATTCTCTCAAGCCTGGCAGCTACTTAGAATCATAGAATAGTTTGGGTTGGAAGGGACCTTAAAGATCTTCTAGTTTCAACCCCTCTGCCATGGGCAGGAACACGTCCCACTAGATCAGGCTGCTCAAGGTTCCATCCAACCTTGCCTTGAACACCTGCAGGGATGGGGAATCCACAACTTCCCTTGGCAACCTGTGCCAGTGCCTCACCACTCTCACAGTGAAGAAAGTCTTCCTAATGTCTATTCTAAATCTGCCCTTCTCCAGACCCGTTCCCCCTTGTCCTGTCATCACAAGCCTTTATGAATACTCCCTCTCCAGCTTTCTTGTAGACCCTTTCAGGCACTGGAATATCACTCTAAGATCAACTCGGAGCCTTCTCTTTTCCAGACTGAACAAGACCAACTTCCTCAGCCTGTACTTCTGACACCACTAACAGCTGCACTCCTCTTCTCCAAAGCTTGTGCCTTCTTAACTTTGCCTGCTTTCTGACTCCTGCCTTATAACAAAAGTCCTCTGTGGTAATACCAAGTTCTCCTCCTCTTCTCTTCCTATCTACAACAAGACTCTCAGTCAAAACCACAAATGTAATTGCCACGTTACTTTGACTAATTAATCTACTCCTCTAATAAAGCACACTCTGCTTATTTACACCATCAGAGATGACTTATCTGTGTGTCCATCAGTATCACTGCGACACAGCCTGTAGCACAGTTGCATGGCAATGAAATGGAAAAGGACTACTAAAGCACAGCACAAATTTCTGTTGCTGGTTCTATAATTCTCCAAATACACATTTCTTTTTAAAGTTGTCAACTGACAATTTTCAAGTTATGGATGAGTAGAAAATAATACGGGGATAAACATCTCTTCAGTTTTACTTAGAATATTTTGAGTACTGTGATACAGCCAAACATCATAGCACAATACGTCTAGCAGGTAAATGCACAAAATAGAGAGGAGTATAAAAAGAAGATATTTACCTTCAGTCACACAGCAGTTCTGCACCAGATTGCTTTATCCCTTCCAGAGCCCTGAATTACTGACTCAAACATACAAAAGGAATACAACTCTGTATGCACAGATTAATGTATTCTCCTACCAACTCTCTACACAGTTAAGAAAAACAAAATGAAAGACTTCTAAGCTTCCACAGTCCATTGCTGAGAGGGTTCTTGGAAATAAACCCCTTGTTTTAGCATTTATTCTGTCATAGCTTCTTCAGGGACAGATTTGTAGAATGCCCAGACATCTAATGACGCTGACAGGTTTCCAATTATATTTCTAAAGATGCTTTTATGAATTCTGACATGCAGTTCCTGCAGCATTTAGGGCTTACATTAATTTCCTCTGCTGTAGTCTTTCCCTCATTTCTGTAGTGTGATTTTGTTAATTTTGTCTGGTTTTTACAAAATATTATGTGGCTCTTGAGAGCAAAATTGTTTCATCACATTGAATAGGACTTTCAGAGTCTCAGAAAACCTGAGAAGTATGCCCATCAGTCCCTTCCCTACCAGCAGAAAGAAATCTGACCCCACAGAAATAACACTGTTGAATGTCAGGATAGTCTGAGGCCTGAGGTGTAAATGTCACTTCTGTGGCAGGGCCGTGGCAGGGCTCTAGAGTGATGAATTCCCTAATTTAGAGTTGTAAGTGATCAAAAAATAGGAACAAGTCCTAAGTAAAGATGCTGTAGAAGGTTTGTACACAGTTTTCTACTGCAATGCTTTTTATGTATCCGTGCTGCTTTCTTAAGGAAAGACATTTAGGCTCCTCCGTGTCAAAACACAGTAATGTGCTTGTTAACTGGTGGTCCAGTTTTTCCAGCCTAGTTGCCTAGAACTGCATCACTCGAAGGAGTCATCGTGACTTCCCACAGTACTGAGAAAATAGTAGATTCAAATGAAAGTTCCTCTGGTTTACTTGGTGCTGATATTAGCTCTCTCGGGGACTCAGCAAGCCACATAACACAATGCAGCAGCCTACCCTACATGTTAGTGATATTGTAAGGTTTATGCATTAAATGCTGGGATAAGGTATATTCTTTGAAAACTTCAGATAAAAGGTTCTCCAGAAATGCAAGGGATGATGACTAGTATTCCTGTCCTCATCAAAGCTACTGCTTTCCTCCCACACAGTGCTGTGCTGATTTGATGATGTAGCCATTGAGGGAAAAGAGCTATGCTGTCTCCCGGTGTGTGGCTATCGTTACTTCTGGCTGTAGATAGCAGTAGAAAATGGTTTGTAATGGGGCTATGTCAAGATTAGGTGAGAAACCTAAATGATCTTGCCTGCAGAGGAAGGAAAAGGGAAAGTAATTAGCTCCAAGCCAAAACTCAAGCCATTGCCTTCAAGGTGGCACTGTCGGCAATGTGTCCATGCTACTCATTTAAAATAAAAAAAGTAGCAGGCTCCTTCCTTGCCCTCTCTGAGCTCTTTGGCAGTGAGGATTGGATTAAGTAGTGTCATACAAGCAGTGCTGCCCACAGCATCTGATGGCTTTGATGTAAACGAAGCAGGAAGCTGCTACTCTCCATAGTGAGTTGATATGCAGGGAAAGTTAAACCTGTAGAGATAGGATTCAATTGTGGGAACTTTGTGAGTGTTAAATGAACCTGCTTTGGAAGGTTGCCAAGGGAGGAGATGCAGGAAAATCTGATGAGAGATACCAGGCATGAGAGTTAATTGTGTTTTGGAGGTTGGAGAAAAAGCTAAAATTAAACCATTATCAAAGAAAAGCCTTGGACAGTTTGTTTTAAAACAGAGTTAATGGCTGGAGCCTACAGAAAAGCTAATTAAAAGGGAAGAGAAAACAAATGAGGTTTTGGACTGTGGCAGCGCATTCAGAAACAGGGGGTATTTTTGTGGATTTTCTGCTGTGCTCTGCTGTATTTCTGCGGCTAAAAATCCCCATTATGGTGAAGCATATTAAAAAGATTTTGTAGCTAGGTAAGACCAAGGTATTTCGCATAGTGTTGCGACATGAAACTTCATTGCTTATTTTGAGCATCAGAAAGAACAACTAGAAAACAGACTTTTATCTCAGATGTGGTTCTGAGGCAACGGTCCCAGCTTCAGGACACAGAGCTGCAGCAGTACATGGACTGCCGAGAAAACTGGAGCAAAATGTAAACACTACAACTGCCTTGAGATGGAATATAAGCACCATGCTTTTCCTAAGACCTGTGACTATGGGTAGGAGTCATAGTATCTAGCTTTGCATGTCTGTACTCAAATGTTTGTATCTGAACACATTACCATGACCTACCTTTACATCTGAGTAACACAGAGAGGCATTTTCAAGGTGTGTTTCAGCTGGTGTCTCAACCCAGACAAAGGGGAGAGGAAACGTGGTGTCTGTGTAGCGATCCAGGGATTTAAGGGCAAGTAGTATTTATTACACGAGGCACAAAAACGAGCCGAGGTACGCAGCCGCCCGGAGTTACAGAAATAAACCCCCAGTGGCTTAAAACCCCTACGATCCAAGCAGACACGCACGCCGTAAGGCCAGGGAGAGAGGGGAGGTAGGGAGAAAAGACAGAAAGAGAAACAGACGGCATCACCACGTGGTCCGGTCGCGTGGTTTGGGCTGCTCCAGTGCAGGTCTGTATTGCAGTGCAGGCGCAGCAGAGAGCGTGGAGAGGAGCGCTCAAGGCTCCTGACCAGCGCGGTGGCCGCACGCCCCCTCTGCACAGCCACGAGGTGACCGTTCCCCGCGGCCGCGTGGCGACTCCCCCCGCCCCCACGCTTCCCCTTCCTTTTCGGCTCCGCGAGAGAGCCCCGGGGCGGGGGGCAGACGGGAAGAGCCGCTTTAGGGGAAGCCGTGTGGTTATAGTGCCCGCTGTGACAAAATGTTTGAGGCAAAAAGCATGCAGGCTGCTCTGACAACTGGCCTAGATAGAGATCTACTTTAGGATGACAGAAATCACACGCCAAAAAATGCTTCTTCCCACTGACTTACTAAAGGAATTTAAAGAAATAGCTCTGGTGTAACTATATTTACATTTGGTCAGATTTAACACAATGCTGTGAATCACCTGGAAGTGATATTTCGCAAGGATTTGAGCTAGTTTCTTGTAAGTTCCTCAGTTGCTTAGAAATGCCTCTTGTCTTCAAAAACATTTGCCTTCCTTTCCTGGTCCTGCATAAGGATCACCCTATTGGAGAGTCCTCAAATTCAGCCTTACATAAGTGTCCAGATCAGCCTTAAGCTCTTCCTGCATTTGAGAAATTTCTATGGGAATTTTACTAGCATAAAAAAATGGTTTGGACTACTCAAAATTTACCTACTGACTGGTGGTTCTATGGTGAGAAGAGTCATAACTGGTTATCCAAATGTTTTCCCTTTTAAGTCACCAGTGTAACTTCATCATCTTTGGAGTTGTTCTCTGTGTTTTAAGGACATATTAGAGCACCACCATCATGCACAGACAACTATTTCATCAGCTGCCCTAAACCCCTATGCATTACAAGTGTTCCACAGGGATGAAGATAAATGATGGATGTTTCTAGCTGCATCAAGCAAAAGTGAAATAAGAAACGGAGGAATTAGATGTCATGAAAGGCCAGCAGACTATCTAGTACACTGAACTGTGTCTGATACTGGCTTTATATGAGTATGAGCTCTTTAAAAATCAAGCAAAATAAGGCTTTTTAATAAACAACTACAGAATTACAGGTCAAGGAGTTTTATTTCCCACATTTACTGGTTATTGCAGATGGTGAGCCAGGAGAGATTTATATCCATGGTGCTCCTGTCTTAATTTCAAATTTCTGTCCTTCAGTTCTACCTAACTTCTGGATTCAGAAAAGAATTCCATCCATAAATCATTCATTGCAATAACATTTTTCCATTTATCAGCTTTAAATTGATTGTCTTCAGTTTCATGGGATGTCCCACAGTTCTCAAGTTTTGAGGTGAGGCATAGCATATATTGCTTTGTACATCAAACCAATATCTTCATCAGGCCTCTGCTTATTGACGTCCCTGCTAAATTAATCCAGCACTTTCTCAGATGCCTCTCATAATTTCTTCCTGTGCCTGGTTATTTTCATTGCCTCTTTCTAAGCCTCCTTCAATTTCTTCTGTATCTTGAGGTCACACATAATTCAAAGCGAGTTTATAATGGTATTTTCTTATTGATACTGTCAGCTGATTTCCCATTTCCAACTGTCATTGGCCTTTTTCATCCTGTAAAAGACGGGACTGAGTTAGAGAGGGTGATCTTTAGCAGAACTTCCCATGTTAACTGCAGCAAACTCTTGAGGTGGATGTGTTAATGGAGTTGTACTCCTTCAGCTTGTACCCCTCACCTGGCAGGAAAATTAGGTCACACCTGTGAGCAGGTAGTTTTGCTGGGCTGTAGCACAGGATTCAATCATATCTCTAAGCTTGCACCTGTAGGTATGAGCATGGGCTTCTGTGCTGAGAGGTACTTCCTAAAAACAAATGAAAATGAGTGTAAAAACAAACAGAAAAAAAAGTTTTCATCAGAGTTGGTACATCTTCTAGTTGCAATGTGAAAATAAGGCATAGGCAGAAATATCCCACAATGGTTCTGCAGCAACTTTTCCTGCATAATACAATAACACTAAGTATATCAGGTCTTCTCAGCTCATGAACTTAAGCAATATTTTTTTTTTATAATCAATCATGCAGAGCACAATTACAAATATTTACACCAAACCAACATTATATGTGGGAAATAAGGCTAAATGCTGGAATAAAAGCTAAGTATGGGAATGGAGCTGGGTGCTTCCAGTACTATCATAAATAGGGTTGTTCATATTTTTGCAAACATTACTTTCTCCACAGTTATTAACAAATGTTATTAAGTCATGAGCTGTTATCCTTAATAAAATCCCCTTGTTTGTACAAGTCTCTGCAGTTTGTTATAACTGTTTAGAGGGATTAAAAGGGGAACCTCAACTTCAACCAGGTAGTCTAAATCTATTGCCTTTGCAAAGTTGTTGAATTTAAAATAATTTGAAACTTGACAGGCTGGGTGGTTATCAACTACCCTTGCATGATTGTTATATTTCCTTTTGCATATGTAGCAAACTGAGCGATTATCAATTGCCCTTGCGTCATTGCTGCAGTTCTGACAGGCTGGGCATTGTACCCTTGCATCACCATCAGTTGGGAAGACTCCGGCTAACAGGCTGAATGATGATATTTTCCACTCTTCTAATACTGCTAGGCAAAAAAAGAGTCAAACAGATTGATAAATTCCCCTCTTGAAGTCGCTCATATATATTCTCAAATTTACCTGCTCATGACATTAATCACATTGTCCCCCTCGACACGTGGCATTACATCATTTCATCTTGAGAATCTCAGGCATTGTCACCTTGTAGTGTCAATATTATTTTGAAGTATTACAGTAGTGCCACATTTAAATTTTGGAACTGTTATTAATCCAAATATAAATTCTCCACATTAAAATCAGCATAGAAAAAGAGGGCAGTTACATAACAAATGGTTGTTTGTAAACAAGCTGCGATGAATTATGGACTGATGAATGAGAAGTTTTGTAACCTTTTTAGATAGTCAAATATAAAATTATCCCTAGAGAAAGTCAGGTGGAGAAAGGAAAGGATCACCAGTCTGATTAGATCCAAATGTGCAGAAATACCCAAGGATTTCATTTTTTTATACTCTCAGTGGTTTAGCATCCAAGTACATGTGATGAACAGCCACCATGCCTTTGAATCTCATGACTAAGATAGGATCACCCTTCTCTATTTGATAGCAGTGATGTGTATATTGTAGTCACTAGTGACATAGTTGGGTACAAGACTGATGAAGCAAGCATCTCCACAGGCTTGTTCTTCTCCTTTGAAGCAGCAAAGGTTCAGCAGGGGCTGGCCCTGCAGAATGATGATTCCTGTTCCCTCCAGGCTGTGTAATCAAAGCAGCATTGGCCACAATGTGGTGCTCCGGTGGGAACCGTTTACTCTGTACAGTGGGGATCTAACCAAGCCACCTCTGAACTGCAGGACTGAGCCACTGGAGAAGCTTCAGCCTAGCAAGAAAGTCAAAGATAGTTCTGCCATTGTTTTCAGAATAAGGATTTGTCTCAGTCCTTTTGTTGGGCTGTAAACTATATCATTGTGTACATTCACTGAAAAGCAACACAAGAGTTAATACAGTCAAGTGGTCAGTTTCTGTATGGGTTACAAAAATAATAAGTGGGTTTCTACCTTTCTATTATTTGTCATGAAGAATTAAGCCACCTGGAATAATTAACTCACAAAGGCTTTCTGTGTAAGTGCTGGCAGGCGAAGCATGTTGATCTAGGAAAAATTCCATAGCAAACTTCATATTTGAAGAATATGCAGAACATTTGAAGAGAAGTTTTTTAGTATATTTGAATAAAGACAAATAGGAAAAAAAAAGCAATCATGGACACGTGTCTTCTGTAATCAGATATATTTGCAGTAAAGATGACACAATTTCTACAGGTAGTAAGTTATTAGCTTTTTAATTTATGAACAGTTTATGGTTTTCTCTTTATTTTTAATAGATTGTTCTCTCTTTTCAGAGAGAAAAATGCTAAATTTAGGTTTTCTTTCCTTCCTCTCCCCTAGTCCCTTATTTTTCCTTTCAGTGTTCTCATACTCTTTATTGGTGTTGGTTTTGCCTTGAATACACTGCATTGTTCACACATGTAAACCTGTTTTATGTGGACGTTTGGGCAAAGAATGCTAGAAGAACTGTGAATGGCAGGGCAAGCACTGCAGAGGAGCACTAGGCAGAGGAGGAGGCTGTGAAGCACTCCATGGGAGAAAACAAAGTTTTAGCGTTAGGAATGCAACTGACAGAGGAATAGAAAAGGGGAAAGTAGATCAATTCTGCTGTCACTTCTGTGTCAAGGTAAAAAAGGTCATTCATGTAGACAAGGAAGCAGCTCCTCAAACTGGAATTTGGGATGCACATGAAGTAATACGGCAAGGGCAGGGCAGAACTAATGTGTTTGGGCAAGGGGACCATCTTCACCTCTTCATCTGTAGTGTCAGAAAACCACTCCCAAATTATAAGCTAGAACTCCTACACAGAGCTCCTTCCTGCCAATCCTCCTTCCAAAAGGAAATTCTGGAGCCTGCTATGACGATACTTATTTTCTCTGTTGTCTTATTAATCCTCTGCTCCTTCTTGACCATTTTTCTTTCCTTTCTATTCCTTTCTATACTCTACCATCTTCCCACATGTACCATGTAGGCATCTTTAGATTTTAATGTATTATTCCAACAGCCACATTTTCATATCTCTCACGGGTGTTTATGAGATCTATGTTCACTCTCTGTGAAAGTGCACTTTCAAATTTGCCCTTGAAATGTGAAAAAATCAATTTTGGCAGCATTTATTCCTTCCTGTCAAATATTTTTCTCTTTCTAGACTCCATGAACAACTTAAGAATAATGTTTTGTGACAGTGATGCTGGAATCTAATAGGGCTTCCTTTGCTTTCTAATTTGTCTTAGATTTGTTCAAATCAAGGGGTAAGGAATCTAACAGATACCAGTAGCAGCATCTCACTCCATCATCTCATCAGTAACTGCTTTTGTGATTAGTTCAGACAAGCAATGGAGAAAGTAGATACAAAATTCTAACATTTCTAGGTGAGGGCAGCTTCCAGCCCATTTGTTACATAATATATCAACTAACTTATTCAACTTCTCATATACTTGATTCTGAGGAATCCTCCCAAGACACAGGTCAGGGATTTTCTGCTTTTTATTAAGGTCAGAGTATTGCCTACTTTTGTATAGTTCACTTGAACTGTAATTGCACAGAATTGTTCATTTTGGAAAAGACCCTTGAAGTAATCGAGTCTAACTGTAAACCTAACACCGCCAAGTCCACCACTAAACCCTGTCCCTAAGCACCACCCCCTACACACCTTTTAAATGTTCGCTCCCTGCAATAGACATCAAAACAGTTTGCCAGGAGGTTAGTCTACATACCTCCACATGCAACATTATCAGCCTGGGCTGACAAATACCATAAATATTGTTTTAGTGTTTGTTCATGGAAGGTCCAAGATTAGGTGTGGAAAACTCCAGTTCAACTGTTGAATCAGTGCTACAGTATAGTCTGAAATTCCTTCAAACATCACTGGACAGACTAATTACTGAAAAATTAAGTAGTTTTTCATATCCATTTCACTTTTTTGATCTCCCTGGGAAAAAAAAAGAATATACTTACAACAGTGCTATATGTTGTCATTATATTTTTTATTATTATTTAGTGAATTTCTGGTAGAAAATCAAAGTCTTAGGGCTGTCCCTAAATGCTCAGGAATTTAATTCAAATGTCTTTGACATTATAGAAATTACTTGAAAGAAAAACACATAAAACCTTGTTTTTCTGAACATAGGAGCCAAGCAACTTGAAGAGTTTTTGTTCCAAGTCTAGTTCAGACAACACTCAACCCAAATGACCACAATTTAACCCTCTGTCTGGAGCACCACGTTCTGAGCTCGCTTTTACTTCTGGCTCATCTGCCCCCTTCCTCTCATACCCAAAACAATACTAAATTAAACTACTGACCTTCATGGTTGTGATCTGTTTTGAGGATTGTTTATAAAGAAATCTGTCTCTTTTTTTTACTGTCTGATAGTTTGAGCTCAACCACAATACTGTTCTAAGGATAAATAAAATTAATTCTTCACTGAACTACAGGGCTTAATGGTACAATGTAGAACCAGGTACTGTGAGAGTCCTACAAGCTGTTCTCCATAGTGCCTCCAAAACAACATTGACCCATCTGCAGATAACCCTATTCTAGCTTGGAGTATCCCACAAATGCGGATTGATTTACCAGAGCTTGTATATGCTTTGTAAAGTGAATAAATCAGTGTTATTAATGTCAACTACATCTGATACTCCTTTTTCCAGAGACTACATCTACAGGGCTTTCTCCTTCACAGTGATATTCAAATGGTTCATTTTTCTCACAGTTTGAAGTGGTTCCAGAAAGTAAAACATCCAGTTCTGCCAAGCGCTGAGGAAAATCAGTGGAAGCTAATAGCTGGGATAAGGTTGACCCAGCTGAATAAAGTATACAAGATGTTGCTCCACAGAAACCAACTGAGCCCTCTTAGCATAAGACTTGGTTGGTCAGACAAACATTGTCCTATTCCTTCATCTTTTATGTAGAAGCTTAATTCAGTTTGCACTCTTGATTTGCCATTCATTTTAAAAGCCTCCCTTGGAAGACATGAGTGGAACATAGCTATCTGTCATTTGTCTTCTTTGAGACTGAGAGTTTAATCTGATTGGGAAATAACCCATAACTTTCAGTAATGGTGTAACAAATATTAGACAGTAATCTGCGAGGGGATGCTGAGGAATCAAAGTGAATACCATGGAGAAAATCCTTGGTAGGTAGAATGTTTGCTGCTTGTCCTAATACATTTGACTGCAATGTAGAATACTCTACTGACCCTTATGAATATGTATTAAGTACCATTTCAGTACACCACAACTTTTTAGACAGGTGCTTGCCCTTATTGTTGTGCCTATTGCAGTTTCCTTTTCGCTGCCTATCCTGAAAAGTTAAATATAGCCTTCTGAGATACAGTAGTCCTGGAAAAGGTACCACTTGTTGGATCTGGTATGTGCTTTTATTCTCATCAATTCCTCACTCTTTTAGAACCTGATGCATAATCTCTCTTAAATGGGCCTCTTTATGCTATAATTTGGAGCTGATCCATGTGATAATTTATGGTATCATCACTAGTTAACATGATCCCTAATCTCAGTAGCTTTTATCAAGATTTTTGTCAGAGGTATTGTTTTGAGTTGTTTGTATTAATAACAGTTAAGAGCACTGACATGGACTGATGGCATTTGTTGCCTGCATGCCCAGCAGATCCAGCGGGTGACTTTCTCTCCTATATGAAGCAGTGGCTAATAAAAAAGTGTCTCCACCTCTTCTTGTTTTCAGGTTCACACATCCTTGAGCATATACTAGTTTAAAGTTTGTTTGACATCTTAGATCAGCTGAAGGTTGTAAGTAATTTAAAGTCATTCATCTAAGTCAGCACCTAAAATGAAAGCAGTAATGGTTTATTCCATAGGGAGTTACTTGTGAGCAGCTAAAAGCGTGTAACAGTCGATTGCACAGTGCAAAGCCAGGCTCAGTAGAAAGCAGATGAAAACCTATACAAAGCTTAAAGGGCATCAGCAAGTATTCATTTTACCCCAGCCAGTCCGTGCAAGGGCCACTTGTCTTTTTATCAACGGTATCTGATAACATGAAGAAATTAATAATTTACAGAGGGTGGGTAGTACTTTTCCATTAGAAGCTGTATGTGAAGGAAGAAAGAACTGCTGGCAGAGGCCAGAGTGCTTCCCACAAGGTCATTTTGCCTCAGAGCTGCAAATGAGTTTCTTTTTTAATGCTTTCATAATCAAGAAAAAATACAGTTCCAAATTACATGCGTATTTTACCTTTATTAAGTGCAGAAAATAGCCCACAGCAATGCTGGACTTCATGCCTTTGCTATCCTCTGGTCATGCAAGCTGTTATGTTTGGATCTAGCAAATACCCAGGAACCTTTGATGCTTTCGGGACAGGCTGAAGGTCTTATTCAGCCCCATTGTCAGTGTGGAGCTGACATACTAAAAGTCAACAGGTTACCTGGTAAGCAAAAGAACTGATGAAATGTGGTTTCACACAAGCAATGCATCCGTTGCCCACCAGTCTTGCATCCAACTCCTTCCCTTCACGTGCCTTTTAGTAAGCCCCATCACAGGGGGCATCCATGCAGCAGCTGCCAGCAGCTGACTGTGTGCCCACTTCCAGTCCAATACACACATTTAATATAGGCACTGCCAAATGAGATGCATCCAGCCAGTCTTTTCCTGGCTTTGCAATTATACCTGAGCCGTTAGTTGCTTTTTCCTGTCAAGATGAGAGTTTCTGAGACAGAGGAATAGAACAGATGAGCAGACCTACAGTGCAAGGACAGAGTTTACTATGTCATCCTAGGAAGCCAAGCTAAAATGATAAAAAACTCACACATGCCATACACTAATGTAATAATATGTTACCTACATCCTTGACAGAGAAGGAAATTAGAACATTATGATACCTGTGGAAACACTGTCCTCCACTACATGCTCATCAGAGTCTTTAATTAAATCTGTTACATCTGTAGCCTATCATACATCCATTTATATTGCTCAGCACACAACATAGAATTTAATAGATTTTTAATAGTTTTGCAAAAGTGCAAAAACATTTGAACTTATACTATCTGTCATTAGACAGATTAAGCAAATGCTTTGAACATGCAAAATCTGTCAAAAATCTAGAGACATACTAAAACAGAAAGATATCCTGTTTTATACCTATGATTTCTACCTGTTCCTCATGAAAATGTTTTTGAAAGACTGTACTGAAAAGGAGATTAGGCGGGGAAGAAATCAGGATTGCCATGCATGGTGTTCTTCAATTTATTTCTTTGTTTTGTTTGGCTAAGTCAAGTCATGTGTGTTTCTGGAAAAATTCTAATGCTAATTTTTTCAATAGCAGTATGACAGCAACATCAGACAGCACAGAAAATCTACTACTACCACAAGCAGGACGGGATTTCATCAGGCTTAGTTAAAAATCTCTACTGATGCCATCACTGCATCCTCAGAAGAGCAGTCATTTATAATTTTATAATTGACCAATCAGGGTTTGATTTTTTTTCCTTCTAGCTTAGTTATTGAAATGTATTTTCACGATTTATAGAACTCTCTTTGTATGTCAGGTTTTTCCGAGACGATATATCACGTTTCCTTATAAGTTTGTTGTATATCCATCTTCCTTTTACACACTGTGGATGGAGAGAAGGAGGAGAATTATGAAAGTGCTAGGCATTGCTCCAAAAGTGAGGCTAAACTGAAGCTTGTACTTAAAGGAGGGATCCAGTCAATTTCCTATGCACAAAAAATATACTGTATTGTTCCTAAAATTACAGTACTTGCTGAGTATTAAATGGATTTTCTGAGAATTTACAAGCAAATCCATTAATTAGTTAGAGTTAATTGAAAATAGGGGGTTTTGTACCTTCTGTCAGACTTCTATTTATCCCTAATGAATTCTGTTATAAAATACAGACTTTGTTATTCATATATCATCAAAAATCTTCGAACCTTTTCCATCCAGCTCTTTCAAAGTAAACGTTTTATGAATTATGTCCCTTTTTGGTGTTATTTATCAGGGTTGGGAGTTTCTCATTTATCAGTGAGAGAAGGGAGAATTCTTGCCTCCTCCCCTTTGCTACCACCAGATGTTGCTCTTCCTCTGACAGTTCTTGGGGGAAAGACAGAAAATTAATCATCTGTGAATCTATTTGATCCAATAACTACTTAAACCCCTAAAATGCCATAATTGTATTGTTTTTACACAGCATCAAACCATGACTAAGGTCCAAACAGATAGACATTGCTTTGTATCTTAATATCACTACATTTTTCTGAAGTTGAGGGTAGTCTTCGGTTTCTGGAATCTATAATGTCGGTTTGAGATATAATTCTACCTTCTCTATCTTATTTTGTCCTATCTGAAAGTGTTTATTCTTTTTCTACCACATGATCTAGAAATTCATATGTCCCAAATGCCTTGTACTAAATACTACACAGAGAACAAAAAGCTCTCCCACCCTGGCAAGTTTGCACTTTAATTACAAAAGATGAAAAAAAGAATAGTATACCAAAGGGAAATGTATGATAAAGTTTAGAAGATGTTGACCTAGATAGTAGATAGTAGATCTTAGCCTACTATTGGCAAGACTAGCAAGTGCTATTGTAAGCCTTGAAGTGAAGAGTGATCTTCTAAGGAGGGATCTGAAAGAGTCCAAGGCTTTTACTATGCAGATATCCTGGTATTAAAGGGGCAACAGAGGAGAAAATGTATGTGAGGTGATTAAGAAAAATATTATCAAATGTACCGGAAGTCGGTGACTAGAAATGGGCAAAAATATGTTGAGATGATTAAAAATACAAGAGGAAATGCAAATGACAGGAGGATGTCAGATAAGAGAAGGGTCTTGCTTTCATCACAGGGAAAGATCTAGAAAGGGAGTGACTGAGTTATCAGTAGAGAATATTACCTTGCCTCTGCTTTTCTGAACTGATACAAGCACAACTGCCAGTAAGCAAGATGCAAGTACTAAGAATCCAGAAATAAGTTTTATCTAAATTGATGCACAGTAAAGGCCAGGTCATGATACGTATAGACTTAAACTGAAATTAATTATGTTTTTCTCTGGCAATGTAGATGACTGCCATTAAAATGTTTTTCTACTAAGTCAGATCCTGCTCATTCTCCCATTGGAACCCCTTGCATAAGTATAAATGGTAACATTCTGACCATCTGCAGTCATCTGAAGAGCATGCAAAGCATTTATATTGCAAACCACTGGTTTTCTGCTGGAGCTACAAAGCACTGGTGGCCAGGGGAGATGACATATGTCATAGAATCAGAAAAGTATTGGAGGAAAGATCCAGGGAACCACAGGCCTGCCAGTCTGAACTTGGTGCCAGGGAAGGTCATGTTTCACTACTCTTTCAGAAAAGATTTTTTTCCTTATTATCCAATCTAAACCTCCCCTGGCACAACTTGAGTCCATTCCCTTTCATCCTATCACTTGTTACTTGGCAGAAGAGACCAGTACCCACCTTGCTACAACCTTCTTTTGGTAACTGTAGAAAGCAATAAGGTCCCTCAGCCTCCTCTTCTCCAGTCTAAACAATCCGGGTTCTCTCAGCTGCACCTCATAAGACTTGTGGTCTAGACCCTTATCATCCTCATTGCCCTCCTCTTGACATTCTCCAGCAGGTCAATGTCTTTCTTGTAGTGAGTGGCCCAAACCTGAACACAGTTACAAGGTGCAGCTTCGCCAGTGCCAAATATAGAGGCATGATCACTCCTCTGGTCCCGATGACCATACCATTTTTGATAGAAGTCAGGATGCTGCTGGCCCACTTGGCCACAGTGCTGGCTTACATTCAACCAGCTGTTGACCAGCACCCCCAGGTCCTTTTCCACCAGGGAGCCCCTCCTTGTTGGTGGGAAAATGGCCCAGCATAGATCCTCTCCTCATTGGACCCTCTGTTACTTAAAGAAGAAAGTTACAATCAACACATTCCATTCTTGATCACTTCTTGATCACTTGTGCCCTGCTGTGCTATTCCTCCAGCAGATATCGGGATGACTGATGTCCCCTCTGAAGAAAAGGTCTTGTGAACACAAGGCTGTTCCTATCTGTCTATGGAGAGCCTCATCTGCCTGTTCTTCCTGGTCAGGTTGACTGTAGAAGACCCCCACTATAATGTCATCTGTCCCTGCCTTCCCTTTAATCCTGACCTGTAAGCTCTCCATTGGTTTCTCATCCAGCCCAAGGTGATGCTCCGGGCAGTCCAGCTGGTCATTTACTGACTTTACTGCACCCTCCTTTGAAGAACAGTCACTTGCACTGATACAGCACTGGGGTTTCTTCCTCAAGCACCTTCTCAATCAAACATACCCACTGCTATCAGCGTCTGCTGATGCATGATAAACCAAATGGGAATAAAAGTGAAAAAAAACCCAAACCCACATTAAAACAAGGTGTTGAGACAATTATGTGTGGTCTGAGGCACCCCTGCCATCCTGTCTACAAAAGAAACAGATCTCAGTCATTGCTCCCCATCCAGGCCTCCTTTCTAGTTTGCGCACATTCTTCCTTTCATTCTGAATTTCCTTCTGTTGTTTTGGAATTGTCAGTCCTCCCACAGAACACAAACTGCAGATTTAAAAGCAGCTGTATTTAAAGTCAGTTGAGAGTATAAGGCAAACAACCTTTTTCAGTAAAAAAGGAATTATAGATTTAAATACACACAGTCAGTGATTGTTAAAATAGTAGATCATCACATAAATTTGCATTAATTACACAAAAGCTGAAAGTACTTCATTAAATACTCTCATAACATAGTAACCTCTTTAGAAAATTATTTCTGGGATAAGCGTATAAATAATTGCATACTCTTTATCCCATGCAGTTTTATCTGCCTAAGCAAAGGGGAATGGAGCGTTATAGCTCAAGAACATTCTGATTTTTGAGCAATTTACTAAAAAGAACAAGCATTTTAATGATGTTTACCAAAAGTGCTGCACATACATGAATTGTATGTTCAAGTATATGAGGATTTGAATGTCTAACCTCAGTTCAGTATGGAAAAATTAAGTGTATAAGTGATGTCTTGTTAGGAATCGGTGCTCAAGGTAAGGATTTGGGAGTAAATCTGATTAATTTCAATGTAAATGAGCAACGTGATACTGCATATTAAGTATGAAGATATAACTCATCCATGCAAGTCCCTGTTGCAATACTAATACTGACAAACTTTGTATTCTATGAAGAGTTTTAGTTTAATAAAATAATTTCTTCATGGCACTATTTCAGTTCAGTCTATTCTAAGGAAATTTTATTTCCACGGGTTTTGTGCATTTTACAGTAATTTATATTGTTATCCTCATAATTATGAAGAGTCATGAGACAATTTCCCTTTTTGTAGTATTGTTGATATTTGCAGAATTTTTCCATTGCAGGTTAGGAAGAACATGTTCAGAAAAAGAGTCTACAACAAGACAAAAATAGGCAGGGTAGTCAATCATAGATTAAACAGCATTGGTTGGAGCAGTTCAGTTTCACATGTTGCAAGCATCACCTTAATGCTTTCTGTTGAGAAGGATCAGGGGTGGGAGGGAGGCAATCTGTAAACACAGTGAATTCTTTGGAAAGAAAATTCTTTTACTCAGTAAAAACTCTTTACTTATTCTAACTACAATAGTAAACATGTACAAAATTTAGGTTTTGTTATGACTTTTAAGTCACAGTTATAGATTACATTTCCTCTGTAAGTCTATGATGAAGTAATAGGATTCATTAGTTAGGTAGAATTGACTCACTGTGTGTAGTGGTAGTCAAAGAGTAACCAAGAGTTTCCTCCGTAATGTGAATGCGTGAAATGTAAATGTGCATTATTTATCTGTGTGTTACTCCTCAGGAGCCTTTGTTTGCCCCTTTCATACCCACAAAAGGTTCTTTTATTTTGCTAGTCTTGTCCCCAGGACTTGACTAATGACTGAAGCCTTCTGACTCATATTTCTTTCTAGGTCTAATGATAAATACACAATTCTGTTAGATCTTTTCTCTTCCTCTTCTAAAAAACAACAACAAGTAAACACTTAACTCAGCTAAATTGCAACTTAACAGCTGACTGTGCAGGCCCATGCAAATCAAAATGAAATCTTAAAAATGCAGATGTAGTCATCAGAGTGCTAATTAGTAATTTGGCTGCTGCTTCTTCACTCCAGATTTTCACTTGAATTGTAAAACAGGGGGAAGGAAGTATCTTAGGTCGTATTCTACCTGGCCTTTCCAGGGCAGTGATCGTGAAGCACTCTTTTTGTGCCTGGATAGGATTCATGCGATCTCCAAGCAGCACGAAGGCTCTGTCTCCATGCTGGAAATAGCTACTAGGTGTCCCTAGTTCATGGAGGTGCATCAGCAGTCATCACTACAGCAGAGAGAGGTGCAAATGCCTTCACCTCACTGCCAGCAACAAGAGTAAGGGTTCAGAGGCCACTGCACACCCACCTCTCCCCTTTCCCCAGCAGAATATCCTACCCCTCGGTGAGAGATGGCGATTTTATCTTTCCAAAGAGCACGACTTGAACTGGCACAACCCCAGTTGTCATCACCACTGCAGTCCTCTTCACCATCATGAACAGGAGATAATGTAATTTTTAATACCTTTGCAATCTTTGGGTTTTCCTTGTGAATGAAAAGCTTAATAATGCTTTGAAAACACAATTATGCTTCATCCTTTAAATAGATGATGCCAAGATTTCTTTTGCAATCCTGATAATTTTTTTGGGAAAGAGTAATTCTTGTTTAGAGCTGACAACTCTTGTCCCATTCTTCACCTTTTTCTCCTTTCCAGTAATGATCAGAACATTGCCTCAGCTTGACTGTAATTGCTATAGCTTTGATTACACTTTTGGATGACACCTTTTTTATGCTAAAACACTATCTTAATTTCATTAATCATTCCAGAATTGTATCCACCTATTAAAAAAGCAGCAAAATTTTTTAAAGGCAATAATAAAGACATTTTTTAAAATTTTACAATTTTGTGATTCTAGTCTCATTGTGGCCATATTGTTAAACTCATATTATTTGCATATAAAACATACATAACAGACACATTAACATATAACAGTCTTTGTACAGTGATGAAAAACCTATGAAAATTCATGTGGTTTGTTCAAAAATCTTTATTGTTCAATGATTTGAAAGATTTACTTGAATATATTCATTATATTTAACTTGCACATTGCCAACTGTTTGTTCTTCCTCATAAGTCTTACAACACTTGTTTTCTTTTCTTGAATTATCATTATTTGAGTTCTTTTATTCTTTCAGAATCTGAAATGTTCTTATTTATAGAAATATTTTTTTAGGCCTCGTGACTGAAAAGCAGCACATGAAATAAAAAATTCTAGAACCTCAAAAGCCAGGATGAGAGAGACCTTAAACTTTTTTTAGTTGTACTAATTTAGCTATTCTTGTGGTAATAGCAAAAGATGCAGGTAGAGCTGTAAATTTGAGCAGGTTGAACCACATTATTTATAAAAAGCAAATAATTAATCCCCTTCTTAAGTGAAAATCAATGTACTCTTAATGGCACTTCCATAATTAAACTGTTCTGAGTTTGATGTGCATTTAGACTACGACCATGTTATGTCTCTCTGGTAATATAGGGGAGTCTTGAAGATGTTGCAAAGGGGCTGGAGGGTAACAACAATTAGAGCCAGTACACATAAACTATGGAGCTATAAAAAGACACGGGTATAAATGTCCTCATTTTCAGGGCTGCAATAGAAATTTCTATTGAGTTCAAGCAAAAAAAAAAAAAAAGAGTAGCAGATAGATTCCAATGAAAGCACTTGTCAGATTGGCTCTATTAATTAACCATAAAAATGCAGATTAAGGATACTTTATTAGTATTAAATCCTCTTCACACAAAGCTAGCAGTCACAAAAAAACTTATTCAGCAGTATGAGAAAGAGTATTCTTCTTGTCTAGATAAACATTTCATGCTTTCCCAGACAGCACAGATTGTGGACCTCTATCTATACATGCCTGTGAGCAAGCTCATTTTGTAACCTAGCCTTTCTGGTACAACATTTGGAACTCAATATACACATACAGCAAGCACTCACAAAATCCATGTTAGATCAATATGTCATGTTTGAATTTTTTTTTTCAGCAACACTTTTATTTCTTTTAGTCCTTCATCCTTCTTGTCAAATCCCTAACCCAGAAATGGAATTTTTGAATTAAAAGTTATTTCTCTCTCCTTTTAGGTGCAGTAGTAGTTTTCTAGTTTCTATGTGGTATGACTTGGTATATAATGACAAATTGGCAAACACATGCCATTCACTTTGCTGTTGTGCAGTGACATTTCTCTGTCCGTTTTGCCAAGAACCCTGCAGCTTTCCTGATCTCATGCACTGAACTTTTGATCAACCCTGAGGGGAAAATGTACAGAAAAACTAATGGGATCTGAGGTCTTTCTTAGTTTGAAACAAAACCTCCCACAGGCAGCAAAGGAAATAAACTAAAAGACTGTAGCAGTAGTAGTGAAAGAATTAGTTTCCTACCAACTCCTTTACAAGATCGATAACAGAATCTTTACGTGGGAGGTGCGACTGAGACTTACCCTACTAGAAATAAATATTACATATTCACGACGGGTGGAATGATGCACTTGGGTGCAGAGGTTGACACAGATTGCCTGCTGAGGTGTGTCACACCTTATGGTCAAAAGGTTGGAGTGGGTGGATATGCTGAGTGAGGTGTCGGACAGCAAACTGGTCCCTCAGATCTTCTCCCGTGGCTGCTTCCAGGACCACATGGCAGCTACCACTTCCAGGAGTCAGCAGCCACTGGCCCCTAGCTCCCTCCCAGGCAGCCCTCACTCCACAGAGCTCCACAAAGCACTTTTTTGCCTAGTCTAGTGCACAGTCACAGAACTTACTATCCCTGACACAAATTCTCAACAATTGAGCAATTACCCCAGTCATCATGCTGCAAATGATCCTATTGTCTATAAATCTTTAGACAAGGGTGCACTATAACATTGATGTTATAAACAGGCTTTTATAAGCAGTTGTTTCAATACAATTTGCACAATGCCCCAGTAAACATTGAGCCTGAGAGCTCATCTACATGATTTTAGCCAATTCACAATTGTAAATTTCAAGAATGTAATACCCAATACAAAGTGAGATCACAATAGTATCTTTTCTTTGCCCAAGAACCTCTGTCATGGCTTAGAGCATCTCACTGCAGGAAGCAGCTTAAAGACAAAACTGAATTTTAGTGTTTGGTTGTAATTCACATGACAGTTGAAAGCCTGCAGTTTGTAAGCCAACTCCTATAATAACTAATTCCCCTTCTTTTTTTTCTCCTTCTTAAAATTACAACACTTTCTTTCTTCAAGATTTCAAGGAAATCTTTCCAGAAGGAAGTTCTTTAATCACAAATTTAAGTATCGTCTGCCTCTTGCAGAGATAAACATTGGAAATCATCCACGTAACCCTGTGATGCCATGAAAACTTTTTGTTTTAAATATGGTCTTCAGACCAGAAGTAAATGAGGTGCGTGCAGAACTGGAGGAATCAGAGGTTGCCAACAGGTTACAGTTTGACAGACCACTGGGAGAGGCAATTGTGAGATAGTTTTTTTATAAGATTTTCATAATTTGTTGATCTGATTCTCCTGCCCCTAATGTCAGTAAGTTTATGTAGTTCACAGGGTTACACATTCTTGCCTCATGGTGTGGTACTTGGGGGTAATCTAGTACTCCAGAAATAAGCAGCGGCACTGAGGGGGACTGAATTCAGAATGTTTCAGAAGGGTCAAAAATTATGTGATTTTTTTTTCTTTTAAAGAATAACAGTATTCTAAGTACCTCAAAGGTAATATAGCTAAGAAAAAAAAAAGTAATTCTTCCATTGTTACTACAGAATAAATTCTAGACAAAAAAGTTAAGGAAAATAAAAGTAAGTTAGGTATTTTTAATCATTCCAGCATACATATTTTTTAAAATATGATTTCTTTAATCTCATTTGAAGCATGTCCATTAAACCTAATGCACTGAACATCATGTGATCAGAATCAGCTAAGTCTGTAGAGTTAATCCTTCTAATACAAAGATGTAAGGAATAAATATAATAAATTAAGTCATCAATTCACTGTGTCATCACTTCTCAGTAGCTCAACACAGTCTGAGTAGTATAAATCTCTTTTGCCTGTTTTATCTACCTTGGCTAATTTTATTGGCATACAGAACTACAAGGGTGGGATAAGATTTTTGGATGCTTTCAGATATCTACTAGGAGTTCCTTCTAAACTCACAAATAATCACTTACTTATATTACTTAAAAACAATAAAAAAACATTCTTAGATCAGATGCCAAACTTCCTTTCACATGTTTACTATTTGTTCTTCAAATGTACCTAGATAACTAGATACCTGACTGTTTCTTGGATACAATGAAAATGCCATATTTTTTGATTGGAAAGATAATGGGTTTCATTCATCCCTAAACTCCAGGTTTTCAAATTACTCTTAGTAAGAACACACCCTGGAACAGGCACTAGATAGCATCAGATATTCATTGTCTGGGCAGTTGGATAACTAGCTGTGAACAGTTGAAATTGGCCCAATGCCAATTTCCAAAGGGCCCGGGACAGAGGCCCCAAGGCCCCTCCTAGCCACAGGGGGGGGACAAAGAGAGGAGAAGAAAAAAAAAAAGAAATTACAAGCTCAGTAGGATTAAAGCAGTTTATATATGTGTGTGTGTGTATATATATATGTAGAAGAACAAACAAAAAAATCTCACTTCCCTATTATCCAGCAAAGTCTGTGGCATGGCCCACTTTATCCAGTCGAGAGACAGCAGAGAGCTTCTCTGCTGCCTAACTCTCCCAGAAGAAGAAAAAACACCACCCACTTCCTACCTCCCTTTTTATATCTCTGCTTACATAAAGAAATGAGATGGAATACTTCCTTAGTTACGACCTTATTTACCAGGAAGGTAAGCTAGAACCACTACACTAGCCTGGTCCCAAAAGTGAGGCAAGAAGGAACCAGAGTCAAATACCCTAAGGCTTTCCTCATTTGTACCAACTCAATGGTAACCACAAATACTGCTGCTTGAGAGAAGAATATTCCCTTCAGCTGTAGTTCTGAAATAAACTATGCAGTAATTCTGAATTTGGGGATAAATCTTAATCTTGCATTATGTGCTTCAGTGAGACTTGCACTGTCTTTGTCCAGTTGCCAGGTCTGCTACTTATAACCTTGGACAAAAACTTGGAGCTGTAAGGGCCACAACTGTTGTGGTGCTAACTGCTGCAGTGCTGGAATTCCAAACCAATAATGGAGTGAGACAGGACTTTATTATTAAAAAAATTACTAGAGCAGCAAAGACAGCACCCTTTCATCTGCAGTTAAAACATTTGCAGGATTTTGAGGTACTGATTCTTTTTCCATAAAAGGGAAAACCATAGGACTATCCCCTAATTATGGTAGTTGACAGAAAACAAGAAGAGAATTGTCAAATCATAGAATCATAGAAGGGTTTCAATTGGAAAGGACCCTAAAGATCATCTAATTCCCTCCAACTAGAGGGTGAGAATCACCTCCCTTGCCCTGCTGGCCACACTTCTTTCGATGCAGCCCAGGATACAGTTGACCTTCTGGGTTGCAAGTGTGCACTGCCAGCTCATGTCAAGCTTCTCATCAACCAGCACCCTCAAGTCCTCTCTGCAGGGCAGCTCTCCATCATGTCATCCCTCAGCCTGTATTGAAAGTGTGGATTGCCCTGACCCAGGTGTAGGGCTTTGCATTTGGCCTTGTTGAACCTCATGAGGTTCTCACAGGCCCAATTCTCCAGCTTGTCCAGGTTTGAGGACAGGAAACATCATCTAATTTCTTCCCATTAAAACCTTTCCAGGTGACATAGAATAATATTCATCAGGAGGGAAAAAGAGATCAACTGTGATTATGACTGTACTTGGATTGTAGTGTGACCTCCCTATGGCACAGAGAGCCCAGATTCCAGTCCCTGCTTCTCCTCTGCTATTTTCCTCCTATGTAATTTTGTAGTTATCTCTCAATGTCATTGAGAAAGTGACCTTTCTCTGATACCACTGACCTCTCTCTCTATTGGTATATCACACTTATAGAGAAGTTTTTGCTTCCTTTGGAGTTTTTTATTACTATACATTTTTTGGAGAAGCTGAGCATCTGTACTTCAAATGACCATGAAGAAGGAAAGTGGATGGGATGCTGTGAGCTGGTGGCAGACAAGTTTCAGTGCATGTTCAGTGAAAACATAAGTGTTGCTGTTCTCCTGCTGGCAAGACAAGCGTCAGAAACTTTCATCAATCCTGAATTCACTGAGGGAGCATCAGCAGGAAATTCAGCAAATAATTAGCAGAGTTTACTGTGAAGAATCAAGTTGTGGGGATATTTTATTCCATCTAAAGGTAGAGGGTTGGTACTGAGGACTTCCAGTCTGACACAAATATCTCCTTTTCATTGTTTCCCTTTCTATTAGCCTAAAGGTCACAACTTAAATTTTAAAAAAACTTTCTTATTTCTAGGTTCAATCTTCTTTTTCTCTTTGATGTGGACTGTCTCTTATTGTCAGCCAAAATAATAAGTTTGTACAAAATAACTAGTTTATCTCTGAGCCCTGCCAAGCTGGTGTTTTCCAGGGAACAGCTCCAAGAGGAGCCCATGTAAGAAGTTCAGCACCCACAATTTCTGCAAAAACATTAGCAATTTGCAGTTACATATTATCTCTCAGGACTAGACCCTCTGTATGCAGCTCAAAGCACGCTACTTGAAATACTGCCAAGTGCACCATTCACTCAACCTCATTAAACACATAATTTGTTTTATATTGTACCCAGGATTTTACCAGGAGGAGGAAATTACAGCTACGTACATTTAAAATCACACTAAAAGTGCAATATTGTTGGCTTTTCCAGAGCAACTATCATGGTCGCAAACTGTCACCAATATGACTGGTGGTGATGAGCTTAAGAAATAACAAGAGACCTGTTTCTACTAAAATCCTCTGTAAGATTCCTATTTATTTAGGAAGGGCAGGATTTCTGCAAATATGCCCACCCATTTTTCTGCACATTTACTTACATAGCAGGCACATAAACTGATACCAAAAGCATAATAATGATTGCATATATTTATGTTAGACCCTTGCCTTGGAGTTAATGGGCTATTTATAGAGTGAATAGCCACAAGTAAGGTTCATTCCCCATAAGGCTCACAGCAATTTGGTTTAGGTTTCGCCTAAGATACAGAGAAGGTACAGTGCAAAGTTTACTGGGATTGGGAGGGGGAGCATAGGGAGCAATTTGGTCCTCAAATTATGTGTGGTGTAAAGCTATGTAAGATGTGGTTTCTTAAGGATTACAGAGGTCAGAATTAGCAAGTATTGCTGATGTACATCCAAAAACCATAATCAGTGCTTTTCACACACATGATGCAAGATAGGGGTCCTACGAGGACTTCTAATCTGCCTTTTTCCCATAGTCACAAATAAAAACTATTGTTTTTTAAAAAAAAAGATATATTTAAACTCAAGGCATATTACTGCTTTTACTTCACATTCCCACTAGCCTACGCTTTAGCGGTTAAAGTAACATGGCAGAAATTAAATCAAGACAGGTTGTTGTTACTGTTGTTACTGTTCAAGAGAAAGTCAATTTTATTATAAAAATAATCTATTCACTATATTACCTCTGTTTAATTTTCTAATTTTAAAAGATAACATGTAGTAGGATAGGAAAGGAAACATGACATGAAGCTAACCAGACTTCTATCAGTGGAAGCTGTAGTGCATGCACTGCCTCCTACCTCCTGTAGAAGCACCATTACCAGCTTTATACTCAGCATTTGCCTTTTCAGGATTATTTGTATTTATACGGTGTCATTCACCTAACGATCTCAAGTGGTTTACAAATAATATTTAACCTATCATCACTCATTCAGTGCTGGAAGGCTGGCTCCCTGCATGGATCACCCCAGCTGCCAGTCTGCAATCTACCGCTTGTTAGACTTTTGAACCAGAGCTGTCATTCTCAACTGTGAGAGGTGTTCCCTGCACACAACACTAAATCTCCTTTATTGCTCTCCTTCAAACCCTCCTTGAAAAGCACTTTTGCCTAGATGTCAACAACATTAAAACAATCCAGTAATTTGGCAAGCAGTTATATTGCTGGAGTACTGAGGCTTCTGCCTGTTATGCCAACCAGTAACACATTCCCGAGCCTGCCATACCCAACCATTGGTTCACTTCTTGTCCTTCTTGGACTATAAGATCCTTGGGTAAGGATCAATTTTTTTGTGTGTTTGTGTCTATGAAGTAGCTTGGATCCAGGTACATAACTTCGGACTCCTAGGTGCTGTGACAAAACAGTTATAGAAATAAGTAATAAACCTGAATAATGTAAATGATCCTTCTAGATAGGAGGAAATGAGAAGCCAGGCTTTTAGTTAACTTACTGAGTACTTAATCGCACAGTTTTCTAGGATATTTGATATACCCAACATAGCTGAAACTGCAATTTGAGTGATAAATTATGGAGCATATAATGGTCTTTTTTAATATTCACAAGGCCAGTCTATTCATGTTCAGAAAATCACTCTCTTTACATCAGAGAGAAGGAAATGACCCCTTGGATGCATGACAACTTTTAACACTAATCTAATACATTACCTAGGCACATACTACTGGACCATTGAAGACCAGAGGTACCATACAGTGAAGCGAATTAAAGGATTTCCATTGAATTGGAGAGAATTAGAATCAAGCCTGAAGCCAATTAAGAAAATTAGACATTGCTTGATCAGCATAGCATTTATATTGCATTCCAGTATCTGTCCATATTCATTAATATTTAAACAGAAACACTTTTAAATTCATGCTGACACTGCTTTAGCACCATAACACTGTAAAATCCACACTTGCTATTGCCTTTTCATTTCACTGATATTCCTAGTAAGAGATAGGTCTATTATTTGGAGAGGTAATATGGAAAGAAATTGCGCAGTTTGCATTAACAGAACTATTGTGAGCTGGTAACTACCAACAGATGCCTTAAGGAGACAATGGTGTGAATTCTGCATGCAACTATATATTCAGCTGATTCATTATTCAGCTGCCTGGAGAAGGACCTGGGGGTGTTGGTTGACAGCGACTGAACATGAGCCAGCAGTGTGCCCAGGTGGCCAAGAAGGCCAATGGCATCTTGGCTTGTATCAGAAATGGTGTGACCAGCAGGTCAAGGGAGGTTATTCTCCCTCTGTACTCAGCACTGGTGAGACCACTCCTGGAATACTGTGTTCAGTTCTGGACCCCTCACCACAAGAAGGATGTTGAGGCTCTGGAGCGAGTCCAGAG
>WAAB01007281.1:17682-34744 GCA_013389865.1 Piaya cayana | reverse complement strand
TTAAGGCACGGGTGGACGAGGTGCTGAGGGGCATGGTTTAGTGACTGATGGGAGTGGTTGGACTTGATGATTCAGTGGGTCCTTTCCAACCTAGTGATTCTATGATTCTATGATTATTGACTATTTCCTGGTATATTGCATGTATTTAAAAGTATTCATCCAATTAATTTACTCCTCCTCTTGTTTAGTAACATGCTTTTGTATGTTTTCAGGCATTTTCTTTCCTTAACACACTAGCCTTCCATGACAGAGGAAAGTTGTCTTCCTCTTCCCCAATTCATGGTTCACAGCAGACAGATGAAATTTTTAATGAAGAGTATGTATCGTTTTCCTAGACAGGTTTAACCTGAGTATCTAAAACAGCAGAGATGCAGAATCAAACTGATGTTATTAATAATTTGAAAGGTATTAATAATTACTAAAAACTAATTACTTGTATCTTTAAATGCCTATATGGAATGACCCATATGAGCCCTAGACTCGCTGTTTACATGAGAAAACTCATTTGGAAAGTGGAGTACCTGTCTTGTCACAGCTACAAAAGCTGGCCATACAATCCACCATGAGAATTCTTAGATTAGACTTGAAAGATTTGACTGAAAGAGAGGGCACTGATTAAAAGGGTTTAATGTAGACTGAGAAACAAGGTAACATCAAATCTGATTGTAAGATTTGTTTCCTCTGTACTTGAGGTAAGATGCCTCACTTATTTTGAAAATTATAAATACAGAGTCTACAGAAAATTCCTAGACTTTGTTTCCATTTTCTCCATTTTAATCCTTCTTGTGTCCATTGCCATGAGTGTTGATTAGGTCATGGTTCAATGACAGCAAGGAAGGAAGTTTTATCAGTTCCTATGAAGTTGTTGAGGGAGAAAGTGTTATTTTGATCAAAGGTTTTAGATGATATGTGGTCTCCCCCACAAAGGTGTGCAGACCTCTGCCAGGACATATGCAAGCAAAAGCAGACCTAAGCATAAAGTATGAGCTGATGGAGGTGGTTCAATCATCACAGCAATTTTTTTTTATTGCAAAAATGTCCCGTTATCTCCTGAACTGAAATCAAGAGCTTTTCTTCTCTATTTGATAGATTGCAATGCAAGTAAGTTGTCACCACACTGAAATCCAGAATGACCAAGATTTAAGAAATGGAAATCCTGGCTTCTGTTTTATTTAAAACCTTGTTCTACTGGAACTAAGATGAAAATCCCCATTGCTTATAGCTTTACTTCAGATCTTTAGTACTTATTTTTCACCCTATTCATTAGATTGTTTAGAACCTGAAGTTGATGGAAATTTCAACAAACTTCAGTGAGAGCAGTGTCAGATCATTAAACCTCAGCACTTTTGAAAGTAGCTTTTAAAAGACATCCTGAAGGGAGCCATGGGAGAGAAACTAAATGAAGTTATTTTACCTTACTTCAAAGCTGAGGAAAAGAAAGAAGGAAAGGAGGGAAGAAGAAACTAAGAAAACAAACCTGCCCCTTTTCTTCTTCAACTATAGCACAATGTACAGCCTAAAGGAAATATTTTAGGAAGTCAGAGAACTGAAATCCTACCCTGTAACTGTGTTCTGTATGATATCAATGCCAAGTGTAATTAATAGCATGTTTAAAGCAGCTTCGTTACCTCTTTAATTAATTTGATGGTGCCTGGTGCTCTCCAAATCTGACTTGCTTTCTTCCAGTCTACATTTTCTGAAAATCTTTTACTTACTGTTTTTACTTAAGCCATTCTTGCTACCTATATTGCACTCATTTTCTTCTAGTATGGTGCCAGCTTGTATAGTCATCCTAATCTTTTTCCCATTGCATCTCCTACTTCCCACTACTCTTGCAAACACCATAATAGTGATTACTCACCTGCCTTTAGCCTGCTTTTGTTCTAGTAAGGGCTTTGTTGTCATATATACTTAAACTGACTCTGATCATATCTTATTCCCCATGCCATTTGCATCTTCTTCAGAGTTTTCTTCCTATAGTTTTTTCTTTCCAGAGATTTTCTCTTAGGCGGTTCCTTGCCTTTATTGCTTTGGCTCCAGGAAGGGTTGATGCCTTCATGCAACTACAGACATAAATGTATTGTCCTGCTGTCTGCATCACTCAGCTTTCTAAAGAATATGAAAGCTATGTTGAAAGTGTCATCCTGCAAAAGCGTTTTACATGCCAGAGGCTGAGCAGCAACCTTTTTAGAGGAAAAACAGGGAGGTCAGAGCTCATCAGACATCGTCAGGACTAGAAAGAGAGTTTAGCTTTAGTCTGACCTTGCAGTATTTGGGAACTCCTGGGAGAAGTAATGCCTCTTGCTGCCAGTATTCACCCAATTTGCTGTTGAATGGACTCATTGGTTTCCCATTGCACGTCCAAAGGGAAGAGAGGCAAAAACATACAGTTGTGTTCCTCTGTTCTCACTGAGCAGTAAAGTGCCATGGGACTGGGAACTGCAGGCAGTCAGCTAGATTTCTAGCTTGAATTCCCATCTGCCCTATGCTGCAGATTTATTTATGCAAGTGCTTTTTGAAGCCCATCACCTTTAAGTGCTTCCTTGATCACCTGCTAATTTCTCCAGCCTTTCTTTTCTCACAAGTTAGGGCAGCATTAGACCTGTGAGTGATTTATAGAGAAATGAAATGTTAATAGAGAAATAAATATAGATGGAGGCATTGGGCTTATTTTCTCTATTTCCAAACCAAAGGTCAAGCATACATTATCAGTCTGAACAACCTACAGATAAAGAAAACCACTAGCTGAGAAAGCAAAAAATAATACCTTTAAAATATTGCTTTGACATTGCCTTGCAAAATGGTGGCTAATTTAATCAGTCTAAAGACACTTCTGAACTTCTGTGCCATACCTGAAGAAAAAAGTCCTAATTCTTCAGAAGCAGCTGAGCGCTTGTGAACCTGAAAGACTTTATTGCTTATGAGAAGACTTTCTACAAATTATAATGGTTGTCTTCATAAAACCTCACCTCTTCTTATATACACCTTGCCTAGCGTTCCACATCCATGCAGCAGTAGTTACAGAAAGGTATATGGGTATGCAGAGTGTGTATAAAAGGCATGCCAGCTTAGAAAGCCCACAAAATGCTATTTTCTGTATAAATCTCTGCAGAGTTTTGCAATGGGAGTTGTTGGTAAGAAACAAACCATTGATGTAGGTTCATCACTACAATCAGCTATGGCTTAATAGTATAGTGATCAGTGTTACCCAGATGTCTGGATCTTATCTGGATGCAATTCAGGAGATTCCGTATTTCACATTACACTACAGATTTCTCATCTGAAGCACCTACCTGTGTACATAAGACCATAGCCTGCCAAATCTGGGCCTAAGATACTGCCTCCTCCTAAGCTGGTGATATTAAATATCGGTTGGTTTGCTTCTGCTGTTGAATGCCCATTAGTTTTGTTCATCTTGTGCTTCCTCTGCTAACAAGCACCTGGAAAAAAACTCTGTGAGAGGCATTTCTCAGCTGATTCAAAAGCTGGATTAAAATAAGTTAGAAGCATTTATAGAATTTTAAACAGGACCCTCCTCTGGATTTCAGAAATTATAACATAATTGTAAAATAACCTGCTTTCCTAAGAGCAGTCATAGAATTTGAATCAGTGACAGAAAGAAAATACCATGCCAGTGTTACACAACAGCAACAATATTTCACAGAATCACACAGAATCACACAGAATCACACAGAATCACAGAATGCCAATCTGGAAGTGACCTCAGGGACCATCTAGTCCAATGTTTTAGGTAATGTATAATTTAAATGATATGGCCCAGAACTCTGTCAAGCTGAGCCTTAAGTGTCCATTACAGAGGAACGCACCACTTCCCTGGGGAGATAATTCCAATGTTTAACTGTTCTTATGGTGAAAAATTTTCTTCTGGAATCTGATCAGAATCTCTCTGGGAGCAACTTATACCCATTACCCTTTGTCTTCTCCATGTGACTCCTTGTAAAAAGGACATCTCCATCCTCTTGGTAGACACCCTTACATACTAGTACATGGTAATAGGGTCTACCCTAAGCCTTCTCTTCTCAAGGCTGAACAAACTCAGTTGTCTTAGCCTTACTTCATATGGAAAGTTTCCCACTTCTCTGATCATCTCAGTGGCCTTTCTCTGGAACCTCTTAAGCCTGTCTACATCTTTTTTGTGTAGCATGGGCCAAAACTGGATGCAGTGTTCCAAGTATGGCCTGACAAGCACTGAGTACAGTGGGACAATTTATCTCTGCTGGTGATGCCCTTGTTGATGCACCCCAGCATCCCATTGGCTTTCTTTGCTGCTGGAGCACACTGCTCACTTATACTGAGTCTGTTGTCCAAGACTCCCAGGTCCTTCTCAACAGAGCTGCTCTCCAGCCACGTGGAATGTAGTCTGAGATGTACCTCTGGGTTATGTATTCCCAGGTGCAAGACCTTACACTTGTCTCCACTGAATTTCATAATGTTCCTGCTAGCTCACTTTTCCAGCCTATCCAGCTCTTCCTGGAGGGAAGCTCTTCTCTTTGAAGAATTTTTAGATGATTGTTAAGAAAAGCACATCCTGGAGGTACTTCTGGCAGGTGCTCACTAATTCTGTTCTCCAGCTATCCCTCTGACTCACAGACTTACCAGCAAGAGGAGACCCCAAGTGACCACCCACTCCCTCCTCAGAAACAGGCCTTAGCTTACACTTTGAGCAGACTAAACAAAGTTTGCAAAGCCCACTTTTGCATCCTCTCACCGAAGGGGATTCTCTTAACAGCCTCTTCAATTTTATTTCTTGTGTTCAACTTAAAACTTTGCTGCCAAATAACTCAACAAGCATAGCAGGCAGTGTTCTCTCTTTGTAATAACTTTTTACTTATTAGGAGATTGCTATCTTGTCCCACATTTATCCTGCTTTTTCAAATCTATATAAATCAAATTATTTGAATGCTTTCACAGTCCATGTTGATTGATTCCCTGATATTTTTATTGGGTTTTTTCTAGGCTTTTTATCAACTGATTTTTTTAAACTGGCACATTATTCCAGGTAACAATTTCTCAGGACAAATGGAAGATAATAGATCATAGAATCATAGAATCACAAGGCTGGAAGAGACCCACTGGATCATCGAGTCCAGCTACTCCTGTCAAACACTAAACCATGTCCCTCAGGACCTCGTCTACCCGTGCCTTAAACACCTGCAGGGAAGGTGAATCAACCACCTCCCTGGGCAGCCTGTTCCAATGCCCAATGACCCTTTGTGTAAAAAACTTCCTCCTAATCTCTAGCCTAAATCTCCCCTGGCGGAGCTTGAGGCCATTCCCCCTCATCCTGTCCCCTGNACCGTTTCTGATACAAGCCAAGATGCCATTGGTTGGCCACCTGGGCACACTGCTGGCTCATGTTCAGCCTCCCTACCCTCCAGCAGATCGACACTTCCACCCAGCTTAGTGTCGTCTGCAAACTTGCTAAGGGTGCACTTGATGCCTTCATCCAGGTGATTGATGAAGACATTGAACAGGGCTGGACCCAGCACTGAGCCCTGGGGAACCCCACTTGTGACTGGCCTCCAGCTGGATTTAACACCATTTACTACCAGTCTCTGGGCCCGGCCATCCAACCAGTTTTCTACCCAGGAGAGTGTGCACCTGTCCGGGCCAGAGGTTGACAGTTTCCAAAGCAGAATGCTGTGAGAAACTGTGTCAAAGGCTTTGCTGAAGTCCAGGAAGACCACATCCACAGCCTTTCCCTCATTCAGCAGCCGAGTCACTTTGTCATAGAAAGCAATCAGGTTAGTTTGGCAAGACCTGCCTTTCGTGAACCCATGATGTCTTCTCTGCTTTCTATATGAGAAACTTACAAAAACAGTCCCATAATTACAATTTCCAATATGTAAATGATGCTTTTCCACACTGTTTTCCCAACCTTTGTCTTAAGAAATGTCTTTCAGTTTAATCCTAGAATTAAACAAAATCTTAACTTGCACCCATCAAGCCTATTTTTGAGTCTGTTGGGAAACACCAATTAGGTCTTTGTTACACTTACAGTCTTTGTAAAAATTGCAGTAATTCTCAAAATGTCATGGGAGAAATTCTCTGTTGTAGTACTTTAGGAGTTCTATTACCATTGTTTGACTTGTTCAACAAAAGGCAGGTATAGAGGACTCATCAAGGGCAGCAGAGTCTTCCATGATGAATATGTGGCTTTTAAAGTAGATATCAGGAACCTTCAGGGTACAACCAATGTCACTAAGATGGGGATCCATGCCCTTAAGAACCAGATATGAAGAAAGACACACAGTGACCAATGAAGGTCAGTGAAAGATGTGACATCTTAAAGCTGATGTAATCTGCCAGCCCCCTTCTGTTCTTCTGAGAGAGAAGATTTTGTGTGCAGTGTTGCATATCCATCTCTATTCTCCACTGGAAGAGGAAGTTGATACATAATAACAGAATTTTTCTTAAGGTAACTAATTTTTTCACTCCAACTACTAGTTCACCAAGAGAAACTGTCAGCTGGCACTCATACATTTTCAGTCACAATACAAAGGGAGCAGTCCTGCTCAAGGTATTGGATTAAGTTAAAGAGGTTGAGTTAAAGATTAAGACAAAGAACAAACTATCCTGAGGCTGTTCTTGTTTCAGCTCTTACAGAAAGATTAAAAAAACAAGTATTTTGTGCAAGATTAAGAGTGTCTAAACAATGGGAAAAGTACCCTTGGGAAGGTGGACACAATGGCACGGACTCTTGCCTATGTCTATCATGACCCAGAAGTCGAGCTCTTCCCTGGATCATCTCTGCAGAATAGGTACCAAGGAGGACAATGATTTTCCACTATATCTTATCCAATCTGATGCAAAGCTATGGGCTTTTAGCTGAAGTATCATAGAATCATAGAACATCAGGTTAGAAGAGACCCCAAGGATCATCTGGTCCAACCTTTCTTGGCAAAATCATAGTCCAGACAAGATGGCTCAGCACCCTGTCCGGCTGAATCTCTTAAGCGTCCAGCATTGGGGGATATGCCACTTCCCTGGGGAGATTATTCCAATGGCTGATTGTTTTCATTGTGAAAGTTTTCCTTTTGTGTCCAGACAGAATCTCCCCAAGAATAACGTGTACCCAGTACCCTTTGTCTTTTCCATGTGACTCCTTCTAAAAAGAGAGTCTCCATCTTCTTTCTAGCCACTCTTTAAATACTGGAACATCATGATAAGGTCTCCCCTAAGCCTTCTTTTCTCAAGGCTGAACAAACCCAGTTCTCTCAGTCTTTCCTCAAATGGCAGCTTCCCAGTCCTTTGATCATCCTTGTGGCTTTTCTCTGGACCCTCTCCAGCCAGTCCATATATTTTTGCATAGCAGGGACCAAACCTGAACATAGTATTCTAGGTGTGGCCTGACAAGCACTGAGGGGATAATGACTTCTTTATCTCTGCTAGTGACACCTTTGTTGATGCAACCCAACATCCTATTGAATTTTTCTGCCACAGCAGCACACATTTTGCTCATACTGAGCTTGTTGCAAACTAGGACCCCCATGTCCCTTTCCACAGAGCTGCTTCCCAATGGAGTTGTTCCGAGCCTGTGCTGCATTCCTGGGTTATGTTTTCCCAGGTGCAAGACTTTACACTTGTCCTAGTTGAGTTTCCTAAGGTTCTTGTTAGCCCACTCTTCCAGTATATCCAGATCTTCCTGCAGGGTGGCTATCCCTTCTGAAGTGTCTACTTCCCCACTCACTTTGGTATCATCAGTAAACTTCATCAGATTACACTTGATCCTATCATCCACATCACTTCTGAAGATACTAAACAGTGTTGGGTCCAATATCAATCCCTAGGGGACCCCATTTGTGACTTGTTGCCAGTTTGAAAAGAGGCTATTTGCCCTCTGGGTTCAGGCTATCACTCAATTCCCCACTCACTGCACATACCACTTGTCTAGACTGTAAGACATTGGTTTCTTTAGGAAGAGGCTGTGGGAAACAGTATCAAAAGTCTTGGAAAAAAACAGGTAAACAATGTCACCACTTACCCCACATCAACCGAGTATCTTAATTGAGTACTTTAATTACTTCTTTAGTGTGATCCCAGGATGTGGTTAAATGCCATTTCACCTGCTACAAACAGGCCTTTTGGAGTTCTTGATTTTCTTTGTCTGGACAGGCAGTGAAAGTTACTGTTTTGTTAAAACTGTAATGAGGGTGAATTGTCTCTTGAGAGGTTTTTGTTGAGTAGAAACTATAGATTCTCATGTTCTTTTTATTCTGCAGCAAACTCATTACTGTGGCATTGGCCACAATGCAATGTGTTATCCCTTTGATCCTATTCTTTATCTTGTTAAGATAAAGGCCTATCTCTTTGCTATTATTTCTTATTTTTGGCCTATATAATTAACACCAATGCCTTTACAATATCCTGTTTCTAAACACACACTGGAAAACAACAGCCAGAGACACAATCTTGGGCAGAAATTCAGGTCCTGTCATCTGCCACCAGGCACTAGATTCTGTTTTTTCTGACTTTCATTATCAAACGGTGCCCAGCCTCCTGCCCCACATATGGGGGGCACTTGTCTGCCACCAGCTCTGGACCTGACAAGCCCTAGCTCATATGCCTTGGACTTGCTATTGACACTAAGAATTTCCACTTCTGTCTTTTAGAAGGTCATTTTTTTTTTCCTACTTAGCTGGTAAGAAATACACTTAGGAAACCTATTAGGTTTAATGAGCTCTGCCATTATCTATAGGCCAAAGACTTACCCTGTGGTAACTTCTCCAAGTCTGAACAAGCTTCAAATGGCCTTTGGTACCAGAAACTTGCCTACCTGACAGCAGTATCAGAGGAAGAAAAGAGGGAAGCCAGAAGTAAGTGGAAGAAAATTAGTAACTACAAACATTTTAAATTATTTGAGGTAATTAAAACCCTGCCTGGAAAAGATAGGGTTACTTTATATTCAACATTTTAATAATTTAGTATTTGCTATTAATAGTATTCATATTAACTTATAAAAAACAAAGCAGTGCTAGCCAGCATGTTTTAAAACTTGTGAAACTTCCCTTCCCAAAGGAGGGTATGAAAGAACCATGTAAAGTAAACTTCATGTAGAATATCAGACTAGGCAAGAAGTGTACAATTTCAAAGAAAGTATTTCATACTGCCAATGATGCTGTTTTTCCAAATCTGTTTAATTAAATAACAAAGAAATGGCTGTTCTTTCTTAAGAACAGCCTGAGAAATTGTGTCTACATTGTAGAGGGTGTTTTTTCCACATTTTCTAAGGTGTTAAAAACAAGGACAGACAGGCAGATTTAAACTTATCTTGACAAAAGAGTGTAAGTACATAAATCTAACATTCTGGGTGAAGCAAAAAGCTTCTACTTCACAGGGAGATGCTGTTCAGTTTGGCACTGTAGGAGAAATTACACAGAACATTGCCCATAGAAAACATAGCATAATGAAGAAAATTTGTCTTGAATTATTTACTTTTAGTGCTTTATTTTATCTCTGTGTTGCAAGACCTGAAAATTGTTCTTTATGAGAGCTTTTTGAGTGTCTGAGTCTCAAATTAGAACAACACATTAATGTCTTCTATACAGTATAGAGATAGGAAGATTGGAGTGCACTGGACTCAACACTTCCTACTAATGGGACCACTAGTGTGCATCACTTTAATTTACTGCCTTAAAATATATCCATAAGATACAATATTCTTGGATGTATGATGACTGAATAAAATTTAATAGACACACAAGTGGCTGAGCAGAACTAATTCTTTCAAAAGTACCGACTCTGTCACAAACTGTATTTATTTTGGAATCTGATTAAAAACATGTCTTGCAGCATTAGCAAGACCTTAGAGTGAGGGATATCAAATGTAGTGTGGGTCATAAAAGAGATTCCAAGTGGCAAGATCATCTATAATATGAATATTTTTTCCCTATTATTCAGGAAGGAATCTTTTTCCTTTCCATTTTGTGTTAGAGCCTGTTATACATTTAATACTTTTTTAGAGTCAAGTCTTCTGGTCTGTGAGTAACAAAGGAGAAGCCAACCTACTTAGTGCATCTGTGCTGGGCTTTACGTACAAGATATTAAGCTTCAGTCCAAAACACCACCACACTCTAACAGATGATTGTCAGTGCAGTTTGTTTGTGTGCTCTTAGCCCGTGCCAACTGCCACATCAAAGTTAGCTCTTGGTGAAAGGAGATTTAATAAACACATGCAATGAACTATGAACCTACCTGTGAAGAGTTACTAGACCTAATGAGGGGTAAAGATAAAGACCAACAAAACATGCAACTTCATTATTAATTTGACCCCATAGTCTAGTTACAATGCTTCAGTCTATTGCCAATCCAATGGACTAGAGACTTAGACTGAGATCTGTGCTTTCCCAATTCATTCCCAGATATGTCACAATAAAACACTAAATATCCTCTTGTTATTTCAGCATTTTTTTGTATATCAGAGTAGATTAGAGAACTATTTTTTAAAGGGGGAAGGGACTGGAAAATTAGTGCAAGGCACCTAAATTCACTTTTGAAGGTAAAAGTTTTACCTGTGCCTAGAGGTGCTACCTCAGGCTTTTACTACATTGAGATGAAATTCTTGGATGAAAACAGTCTCTAAAATTGATGAGGATAAGAAAAGCCACAGAAACAAAATCAGTGAATGAATGGCTGAATTGGTGCTCATACATGGCGTACTGTGATAGAGAGGAAGATAACCAAGCTTGTTCTAAACTTATCTTGGATATGGTAAGCTAAATTCTCCTAGTATCATGCCTAAATAGGTCATATGAGATATTTCTTTAGACATTTCTTTCACTTCTTTTCCTCCTACACCTTGCAGAAGAACTCAGAAAAAAAGACTGAGAGCATCTTTCTGACAACAGCACATGTAGGTGAATATAGGGGTCATCAGAAAGCTTATTCCTGCACAAGAGGCCCAAACAAATGTGCTTCTACCATTTCATCCATTGTTTACATCATGTCCATTGTGATCATTGGAAGTCCAAACACACAAAGTAAGTTGCTGATGATCGGTAGCAGAGAACTACAGAATGCTGAGATTTTTTTGTGGGGTTTTTTTGCCTGGAAGGAACCTCTTTTTCAGTAAAAAGCATATCTTTTGTGCATGAAAATGTTTTATTATTTCAAGAACTTGAAGTCCTGTCTGCAGAAAAGATATTTAAATTGATTCTTTTTATCAGATGAGGAGTATGGGGCCAGAACTTAGGCTGAGACTGTCCTGACTGCAGACATTAAATTAAACAGGCAGAAGATTTAAAGCAAGATCTGTAAGAAGCCTGTAAATCATGCATCTAAGAAAGCTCAAACAAAACCTTCATGCTTCCCTAAAAGCTACACAGAAGTCCAATGGAAATCTAAGGAAAAGCAAGAGGCTTTGTTTCCTTAGAGCATCCACCATCTCAGGGAAGGTACTGTGCAATCATAAAGATTTACCTTCCCCTTTTGAGGCTTGTCATTCTTGTTCAACCCCTCTCTGTGTGTAAGAGGTTGAGCCTTGGTAAGTTTTACTCTCTGTTCAACACCACACACTGATTCAGAAACAGAAGCTCACTATAAGTATCTCTCAAACATTTAACTTCCATTTTTCTCAGGAAACTTATAATGAATGTAAATGGCATTGCACCTTCAACATAAATTACTCTTAAATCCATTCCTCCAACATCCTCCGTCTCCCATAGCACAGGAGAGCACAGAAGAAATGTAGGATCCTGAGACAGGTCTTGTCTTACATATCTCAGTTTCATGTTTTTAAGATTCATGAACCTAGAAGCACTCTTTGGGGACTTTCTATTCATGCCTCACAGGCACCAAAATGCTTTCTCTTCATCTGGTCTTTCCCACATACCTCACCCAAGTCTGTGGTAGCAATAGAGGAGATTATGGGGGAACAGCAAATTTTTCACATCAGAATCCCCATTATCAGAAGAGAAAGTCTTCACTCCCTTTCTGTGTAGTAGAGAAGCAATCTTTTCCCTTACCCACCACTCTGTCAAAAACTGCTTCTTTGTGCTTAATATAACACATACATCGAGTAGGGCATTCTAATTTCAGCTTTGGCAATAGAAAAGGAGTTCCTGCCCATGAAAACCACATGCAATAGTTTGCCAAACTCTTAGGGGGAAATCAGTCAGACTGCAAGACGCAATAATGTTTCCCTCAAAAAAAATCTCATTACGTAATGGACTGCTATATTAAAAATTAAATAAGGCTTGAAATACACAGCAATTCGCAGGCACTAGGGAGTGTGCCTAATAAAGAGAGTGCATTATCTGCTTCTGCTTTTTGAAATCCAGTCTATAAATACTGTAACATCTTCCTATTTGCTTCAGTGTGGGAGGACCAGACTTTGTGACCTGCTTGTTAAACTCAGTGCTGAGTTTAGTTTGAATGACATATTTTTTAGCTCTGCCTCAGAATTAGTATTGGTCTAATCAACATCTAGCAATTGCTGATCAGGTCCTTAGGGACGCTGTACCTTGTGCCTACTCTAAATACAGAATGAATCTCGAACTTGATTCTTCCAAGAGAAGTAACAGAACTGAACAGGTTTCTAACCTCTCCCAGGAGCCATGCAAAAATTCATGAGACTCAATACTGTTACACTAGTTTGGCAGTGGTTATGCTAATGCCTTTATTAACCCTCTAAGCATAGTCAATGCGAATCAGATATTTCTCAGAGTTAGATGGAGCTGCTTTCCAATGTGAGGAAAGGCACTTCACAAAGATCCCTCTTGGTATCACCATCTTCGTCTTACAGTTCCCAAACACGCTTAAACATCAAGTCTTAGAGGCACAGTTCTCACAGTGACAGTCATACACTGACATTATGCAAGATATAAACTCACAAGGACCTGAGTCAAATAAGGCCCTCCATGCTCATTTTTCTAGGAACAATTATTCACCAGCAAGGTGAGAGGGGGAAAAAGAGTCAATAGATAAGCTACCAGGGGACAGACCTTCAGGGCAAAGTTCCAGTCCCTCTCACAGTATCTGTTGGAGAATTTCACACAAAGGAGACCAGCCTTATCTAGATAGATTGAAAGCCAGTTGGTTTGTGTCCAAGACTGGAGGCTGGGAGAATCTATTTCCCTCCAGGAGAAGAAGGCTTTGACCCAAGAGTGGTCTCTACCCACTAGGCCACCAGTTTAAAGGATGCATTGTCACAGGTGGCATCCTGCAGGGATTTCTGACTGTGCTGGTGGTGGCAGATGCCCCACAACAACAGCCAGAAAGAGTGTGAACTTGGATAGACAATTTTCACTAAACAGGCATAGAGAATGACCTGAGGATCAGAGAGGGACCAATGTTCCCACACCTGGCTACTGTAGGACTGGATCATAAATTTTTAGGGGACTGTCATGTCATTCTGGGGGTGTATTTCCAAGGCATTGCTCTTCCCCAACTACACAGAAATAAGTTGTCAATCCACAACTTTTCAGAGGTACTTTGCCCTTTTGTTTTTGTAAAGCTGCATGGGAAGTGGTAGGTAAATGAATGTGTCTCAGAGAAGTTAAATGAAATGACTGTGCATTTGGTTTGTATAGTTTCCTTCCTGTCACATTCAAACACTTCAGCAGCTCAGTCTAAGCACACACTAGGCTAGGTTAGTGAGCTAATCAGGCATGCTATCCTTGCTTTCTGACTTCCTCTTGGAAATAAATAAAGTGGCCCTAATGAGAATTAATTATGGCTGTGGATGGAGAGGGTATTCATTGTGGGTTTGTTTATATTATTTGTTTTCTGTAAACCCATGGAGGGGGAAAAAAAATCATATTACTTCTCCATGCAATATAGTAAACGTAATAAAAAATGAACACATGGTAATTAGCTTCTCCATTAAGTATACTAAGCATAGACAATAGCAATCGTGCAGTGCTGATTACAGACATTTTCCTTGCCTAGATTTTTTTTTTCCACCATTCAATCAACACTGCTAAATAGAAACTTCAGTGTTCAATATTGTAAGACACGAGCTGGCAGTTATACAATGATGCCTTACACAACGTCATCTGGCTGTTTGCCTGATTCTCATGTTACCTTCCTGTCTTGTCTTATACGCTAATACACACGGTTGATTAGAAGAAAAACACAGGAGCTTCTTCCTTCTGGCTTTTTTCTTCAGCTTCATGCCTGGAAGGAAAAAAGGAACCATATTTGCTAATTTCACCAGCAGCATTTAGCCTGGGAACATTAATATTAATTCCAGATTAGTTATAATTCATACACAAACACTGCTTTTCACCAGATTAATAAGGCAGTGTTTGGTTCCACTCTGAAAGAAATGTTGATTGCTGCTGTTGTATAAATGTCCTCTATTAGCCTCAATAAGAAGAGTCTTGGAGTTCAAAATAAATGATTTGGAGGGTTATCCAGTATGCAGGGGTTAGATGTCTGGAAACAAGATTTCAGACTGAAAATACCAGAATTTCAAATTACTCTGGAAAATGATTGGTAACTCCTTAAGTGACTGCTTTTAGTTGGATTTGCTGGTATTAGCAGGGCCCTTGGGGATTCACAGTACAGTTTAGGCAAGTTGTTCAGGAGGATGAGCTTTCACATAGGAGGAATATTTTTCACATGTCAAAAAATGTAGTTTTCTGTCTTCTTGTTTACACACAGCTGTTTTACTCCTTTATTTCTTATGGTAAAACCATACCAAGGCAGGTATTATACATGCAGTTCTCTCTGGCAAGCCTTCATTTTTCCCTGGGTATTGTAACCAAGCTAAATTTGAATTCTGGCAGGTGTTCAGGATTTCCAGATGTCCAGCAGTCATGTCAGAGCTACTTGTATGTATCTGAAAATCCCAGGTCACTTAACATACGTATGGACCAGCTTTATAGCAGAATAATCAGTGCCAAGGTGCCTCAGACAGAAGTCCAGGTGTAAGTCATCTCTACAGTAAATGCACCACAGGTCTAAGAATTCCTCATGATAGCATACTCTCAGTGAACCTTTCAGGAAAAGCATGGAGAAAAACGTGTGACGTTTATCTTAGAGACAGTAATCTTTTGACATTCTTGATTGATATACCTACAGGTATAGATCAAAGTCTACACACTGAAATCTTACCTTGTTAAAAGTGTGTCCTGTGCCAAGTGACCCAAACACATGTAAAGTAGCTGGCCATGTGTTGGACAGGATCTCTTTTCTGAGAAATGCATGCTAAACACTGCAACCAGTCAGCAACAGACAGCTTGAAAACTAATCGTCCTTATTTATTTCATCACCATAACGAGTTTGACTAGAATTAGTCCAAGAATTGAAGGATAGAACTTCAAATTAACACGTGTATATGTGTGTGTGTGTGTATATATACATACACACGTATAGAAAAAATTATGTTGATATATATTAAAATATGTGTATTTTGCACAGATAGGAGAAAATTTAGGCTACCTACAAACTTTCTCCCTTTCTAGCTTTGTGAGTGCTATATATAAGCTTATGCAAATAATACAATATACAGGCAAAATAAAGGATTAGAAACTAAGCCCAAAGTGTGGATTCTCCTAGAAATATGTATTTCTTTGAAATATGTGCCTATGAAGATAAGTTTTCTGTGGCCAAGAGTTGAGGCCTAGGACTGCCAAGCACCACAGCCGTTAGTTTCAGTTGCTGCTTTAGCCTGCATTTAATGACATAGGAAAGTCAGGCTGTGATGGCCCAGAGACTCTGAGCAGAAATTGTTCAGGTTTGACTTGAAAAGAGATATGAACACTTGCTAGGTCCTCTAATCAAAGGTGGTAACAGCAGCTCATAGCCCAACAGTATTGTACATCTCTGAAGAACATTTTAAATATCAGGAGACTTTTGTCAGGTATTTATGAATAAAACACAAATACTGCATTTAAAAATACATTGTAAATGTTGTCCAAATTATGCAACCTTTTTTTTTCCACTGGACTTACACTTCAGAGGGTGACACAAAACCCTGCACTGTCAGCAGCATCTGGACCTGTTTTGTTCCCATGAAGCAAGCAATTAGTAGGACCTCAAAAACCCTCCTGCCTCCTATTCTTAGAAGAGAAAAAATGCAGTGGTTACAGAAAAATAGTAAGAGATGTCAATCTGCTGTGTCAGTCACTAAGTGCTGTTTTTCTCTTAAGAAGAGACTGAAGGTAGGCTGTGGAGAGAAATTCACTATAAGAAATCAGGTTCACACTATGGTTGTGAAATGTGTCTATTTACTAATTTCCTCTCACTTCCCCCAGCAACTCTACTTTTTCCAGTGGCTGCAGCAGAGATCATGAGTTTAGTCTGGTCTTCCATGCAGGTCACTTTCAGAATCTGGAGAGTACATATTAAGTACAAGGCCATTTAACTAAAAAACTCCTTAACCCAGCAAATGAAAAGCTACTGGTGTCACCTAAGAATGTTTCAGATCTCAAACTCAGCCCTCGTTCCACAAGAGAAGATGATCAAATAACCATCTTCGACTGCGGCACATGAATACAAAAGCATATCCCTGCAGTGGAAATACCTGGTGCTAAAATGTTCTTCAATGCAGAAACCCCATGGTGAAAAGCTAAAAATGACGAATTACTTGGGGGGGTGGGCTGGAGGCAAAGGGACTTAAAAGCAAAACTATAACAAATTCAGGTTGGCTAAGGCTGTGAAAGATGACAAAAAATCTTTCTATAAATATATAAATAACAAAAGGACAACTAGGGAAACCACACAGTCCATTTTGGACACAGAAGGAACAGCAGTAACAGGGGATGAGGAAAAGGCTGAGGTACTTAATGCCTTCTTTGCCTCAGTCTTTAATTGCAAAGAAAGCTGTTCCCTCTGTGTACAAACCCCGGAACTAGAGGAGCAATACGTGGTTCCCATGGTCCAACAGGAGGGGGTCAGAGCCTTGCTTGCTCAACTAGACACCCACAAGTGTATGGGGACAGACAGGATTCACCCTAGGGTATTGAGGGAGCTGGCAGATGTGCTGGCCAAACCCCTTTCCATCATCTTCCAACAGTCCTGGAAGACTGGGGAAGTTCCACTGGACTGGAGGCTGGCTGATGTAGTGCCCATCTACAAGAAGGGTCACAGGGAGGAC
>WAAB01007281.1:0-11228 GCA_013389865.1 Piaya cayana | reverse complement strand
GTCAGCCTCCTCTTCTCAAGGCTAAATAACCACAGCTCCCTGAGCCACTCCTCTTAAGACTTGTTCTCCAGTCCCTTTAGGAGGATTCCATTAGGAGCAATCAAACTAGATTAAGGCTGAAGCAAATGAAAATTTGTCATTTTAGCCTTTAATATAGCAGAGGAATAAAAATCATATCAGGATATACATTGTGTAAATATTTGTTAGAGGCTGGCTAATTACAGATGAACTGACTGGAAGTGGGATGTGAGCTTGAACTATGATTTACTTAAAAGCAAAGTTGGCAAAAGACAACCAGTGCCATTACATTTAATCACCATTACTAGCCATAAGAAAAAATAACCTGAGTGAGGAAGTGGTCAGGGATCAATTTTGGGTTCCATTCCTGGTACTGCCACAGGGGGTGCATGTGACAGGATTAGATGGTAATATCCTGGCTCACAAGAGCAGGTGATTTTTCTGAAAGAAACAGGAAATAAACAGGTTCAGAACAGCAATTCAATGTAAGCAGGGCTGACTGTGTGAAATGAGGTGCTACAGTAAATAGGTTTTCAGTATGCACAAAACTAGGCTTGGCCCCAGATGAACCTGCATGAAAGAAAAACACTAATACTGGTATTAAAACCAAGCCTTTAAGCTATCTGCATACTTCAAGTCATTATTTGCAAAATAAGACTAATACATTCCTTTGAATAATAATTAGGTCTTCTGTCCTGTCAACCTGGACACTTTGAATAGAATGTCTTTTCTAGGTCTATGAGCAATGTCGATAACCCAGAAGTCCTAATTTCAGCTGGAAGATCTAAGCACTGCTGCCATACATGTACAATAAAAAAGAGTAGAGTAGAGTAGCATGGAATGGAATGGAATGGACAGAACAAAACTACATCAGTTGGAAGGGAGCTTGTCCAACTGCCTGACCACCTCAGGGATAAGCAAAAGACATCGCACGTTAAGGACATGGTCCAAATGCCTCTTGAACAATGACACGCTCAGGGCATCAACCACTTCTCTAGGAAGCCTGTTCCTGTGTTTGACCACCATATCAGTCAAGAAATACTTCCTGTAGCTCAATCTAATCCTTCCCTGGCACAGCTTTGATCTATCTCCATACATCCTGTTAGAGAATACCACTGGGCTAAATGAAGGCAAAATTATGCCAAATGATTGCTCTAAAAGGAATTTATTTTTACAGGCATTCTCAGGACTAGGATTGGCATTTGTTTGCTAAATCTGTGTTATGGGAAAAGAATGAGAAAAAAAGGGAGGAAAGGGAGAGAGAGAAAGTGGAAGGACACCACCTGGGCTCAAGTCCTCCTCACTCCCAGGATGCCGGGCACAGTGCAAATACCCCTTTTGCAGAGTATTATTTATAGGTTTTGGTGGGCCTGTGCAGTGCTTCTTTTAGGAAAGTTCTGTAACTAAGTTGGACGTTTCTTGGGGGGGTGTGGGAGTTGGGGGGGGTGGATCTGGTGTCCACAGTACCTTTCAACTCCTGTTCTCTTGCAGCATGACCTACCTCTCTAGGCAGCAAGTGCATGAGATAAGTTGTTGAAGGACACTGCCTCTGTTGCAGTCACAACAGGGGCTTAAGGAATCAAAGCAACTGGTTTAAGACAGCCAAAAAAAATCAGCCTCTTACACCATAGGTGTTGGAAGGCCTAACCCATGTATAAAGACTGTTTGAGTTAGGAAAAAAAGTTAGGTTACATATGCAGGCAACACCCTTATGATGGGAACAGAAGGTCCAATATGCTGGACAGACCTTCCTCTCTGGGAAGTCTGCTACCTCCCTAGAACACACGTTGAGGACATTATTGGGAAACTTCATAGTTCGGTACAACCCTCAGACTATTACTTATTACTGCTCTTCTCTGTAGGAGGTAATGAAGCTACAACACATATTCCAAGGGCAATCAAAGGAGAAGTCAGGGCCTGGGGATGACTGGTGAAGGAATTGAGATCAGGTTATTCTTGCCTCTCTCCTTCCAGTTGTGGGCAGCAATACTTGAAGAAACAAACACACTCAGTCCATTAGCATGGCTGGTGTCATTGCCATACTTTTGGGTTTTTCAATGGCCTACTTTTGGGTAGGATGGCCTACACAGCACCATGCTAGCTGGCATCTGTTGGGATTCACCTTTCTCAAAGGGGAAAGAGAGTCTTTGCTCACAGACTTGCAGGGTTCACTGACAAAGCTTTAAATTAGACTTAGAGGTGAAGGGAGATAATACTAGGCTTGCCCAAGAAAACTTGAGGTTAAAGGGACAGTGTGCTAGCAAGATCCCTCAGCCTGTGTCTCTGAGAGGTGCTGGATATAGTGGAACACAGCTGAAGTTGCTAAGAGATGAGTCAGAGGCTATTGAGGTAATAGGATCTAAGAGAGAAGCACCAGTGAAACACATCAAAGGAGTTAATACATGTTCTTCTAGGAAGGTGACACGGCCAACAGCCCAGATGAAGTGCCTCTACACCAAAGCATGCAGCATGGGCAACAAACAGGAGGTGGAAGCCATCTTACAGCAGGAAAACTATGACAGGTGCCATTACAGAAAAACGGTGGGATGCGATGGACACCTACAAGTGCTTCAGAAGGGACAGGCAAGGAAGGAGAGTTAGTGGGGGAGCTCTGTATGTTAAGGAGTGTTTAATGATGATGATGATATATCTGAGTGTTTATGGGTAAGAATAAGGCAGAAGACCAACAAGACAGGTACCATGCTGCAAGTCTGTTACACACCAACTGTCAAACCCCACACCTGAGACACAACTAGTGTTCACAATTTCTTTCCATCAGCCTGCAGGGCTGAAGGTTTACCTGATATTTGTGCACTTCAGAGAGATAACTCCCCAAAGTTGCAGAAAACAGACCACAGTACGCTCAGACTACAACCAGCTAACTTGAACACAAACAAGGTCAAAAAAGAATATTTTAATTTAATCATACAAACACACAATGCCAGTTAAAACAGAAAAAGCAGCAGCAGGAAATGGGGGATTTTGAGGTAGGGGAGGAGGGTGGTGGGTCTGCGTCCTTGCAAATTCAATTTTTCTCAGGGAAATTTGGTGTGATGGAAAGAGACAAACAAGGTGTCAGCAGCACCTGCTGCAGTACCTCCCCCTGTGAGAGAAAGGCAAGGTCTGCAGGTTGACACTCAGGGTTTCAAAAGGTTGAGAGACTGGCTGGTGGAGGAATTGAGATCAGGTTATTCTCTTCTCTCTCCTTCCAACAGTGTGTAACACTGTAGTATTCCTTCACCTTGTGGTTGGCCGTGTTGAATCTCAGCGTCATCCCCCAGATTGCTGGAGCTGTGCTGCTCACTACAGCTCTGAGAGTCATGTTTTCCTTTATTGGACATCCAGTAGGACAGAAGGAGAAGGACCGAAGCTCCTGCAAATGTCTGATACTGACTTATTGAAAGGAGTGGGGCTTCATCTGCAGCCCTGCTCCTCTCAATCTCCTGCAGCAGCCGATTCGTCCCCTGACAGAGAAAATCCTAACACTGCTTTATCCGCTCATAAGTACCCCCATAAATGTACCAGTCAGATTTCATGCCACACTGGGCAGCCAGCACAGCCAGGAAACAGGTAATTGAGGCAGCAACAGCCTGGAGGAGGCAGGAGGAAAAGGCTTGAAGGAGCCACAGGCCCTGGCCAGAGACAGCACAGGGCCCGTCTTGCCTAAGCTGCCCTCATGGGCAGCCCCTGGCTGGGCTGCGCTCTGTCAAAGGGCACGGGACACCCATGTAGAGTCTCCCAAAGCCCCAACCCAAGCCATCCCATAGAGAATTCCACAGAGACACGGGCACCCGGCACATCCCCAAAGCCTCTCTGAGCCCTTGCCACCACTGGGAGCTCTGAGCACCTCTGCCCCCTGCCCCAAGGGCAGTGCTGGGCCTTGGCCTGACGGGCTGGGCTCTTGCTCTGAGTTACAAACCTCCTGGCCACCTGCCCACCCCTCCAACAGCCCAGCCTTCCCCCTGTGTGCTCCACTTGCTGATCTCCCCGGTTAGACTGTTGTGAAGCTGCCTGCTGCTGTCCCAAGGGGCTGCTCCCATTGTAACCCGTTCCCTACGCTGTCACAGCCACCAGAACCTGTGGGTTCCAATGGAATTTTGTGTGTTTCCCTTTGTGCCCCTTGGTTCTTGTCCTGTCAGTGGTCACTGCTGAGAAAGTTCTGGCTCCCTTGCCCTTGTTCCTGCCCGTCACACGCACTCAGGCATCTTCCCCTTGCAGTGGAAGAGAAGCAGAAGAATGGAAGAGAAAGGAAAGAGGTGTTAAGGAAGTGTTCTGTTTTGATGCTACTGCTGCCTTATCTCAAAATGCCACCCTGCTGCTTCTGCACCCGAGCAGGCAGCAACCTGCTACCTGTCCATATTCCTCAACCATGTGCCCCCACACCGACACTCTCAGACAGAGGGCTGGTTAAAAGAAGCTAATTCATTGTCAGCTTTGTAATGCAGAAGGGTCCTGGAGGGAGACATCCTGCTACAGGTGGTAAGAGGAGTCCCAGTGGAAATGCAATGGTCGTTTGGACTGGCTAAGATTCCTCAAGCTCTGGTTGTGATGAGCAGTGTCATCTCCATTCCTCATTTGTTCAGATCTGCACCACAGACTCAGCAGGCACTGTCTGGCACAAGCAGATTCTCTGTCCCGGTGTCCAAAACTGTCCTTGGGCTCCAGCAGGGTGAGAGAAAGGCAAAGTCTGCAGGTTGACAGGCAGGGTTTCAAAAGCTTGAGAGACTGGCTGGTGAAGGAATTGAGATCAGGTTATTCTCTTCTCTCTCCTTCCAATGGTCTGTAACACTGGAGTATTCCTTCTGCTCGTAGTTGCCCTTGTTGAACCTCAGCCCCACCCTCCTCATGCTGGAGCTGTGCTACTCACTGCAGCAATCACAGTCTCCCTGCTGGAGCAGATCCCTTGTCACCAGTGCCACAGACAAGCGTGCAGACAACCAGCCCTCAGACAACGCTTAAGACAATGATACAACCAGAGAAGTTTGTCTTTGGGGACCAATGGCTGCCACTCCTCCTCCCCCTGCTGTAGCCACCCACTGAGGACACCGAGTTCTCTGAGCCAGAAGAAAGGGGGAGGGAAGGGTGGAGAGCCTGTTGCCATGCCTCTTCCCCCTCTTCAACATGGAAGTTTTCAAGGTGCAGGAGCAGCCTCAGCCATGCCCTGGCTGTACACAGATCTCTGTCTGGAACTCAAAAAAAGGCGAGGGGAAGGGAGGGGGAAACGCGTTTCTGATCTTTGGAAGAAGGAGTAGGCTCAAAGAAACCGCAAAGATGTCATGAGGTTACCCAGGGAGAGAATTAGAAAGGTCAAACCCCAAAGAGAACTTAATCAGGCTCCTGAGGTGAAGGACCAGAAAACACATTTTCATAAAGACAGCAGCAGCGAGTAGAGCCAAGAAGTATATCCATCCTTTAGGGGATACAGTGACTGGGATTGTGTTTTTCCCTTTGTGCCACTTGGTTCTGGTCCTGTCAGTGGTCGCTGCTGAGAAAGTTCTGGCTCCCTTGCCCTCGCTCCCTCCCGTCACACGCACACAGGCATCTTCCCTTGCAGTGGAAGAGAAGCAGAAAACTGGAAAAGACAGGCAAAAGGGATTGAGGAAGCGTTCTGTTTCGCAGCTGCTTCCTTACCTCAAAATGCCACCCCGCTGCTTCTGCACCCGAGCAGGCAGCAACCTGTTACCTGTGCACATTCCACAACCGTGTGTGTTGGGGAATGACTGCGAGAAAATGGCCATGGTTCTATGCAAGAACTATGCAGGACAAGCCTGATATGAGGCCCCTGCCTGACAGCAGGCACCTTGAAGGACACGCCGACCTTGGAACATTGTATCAAGCAAAGGGCGGGAGCCAGACAGACTGGAGCCTGTGTGTACTAGCCACAAGCAGGGGGAACTAAGAAAGCATGATGTTAGAGCTAGCCAATGTAGTGCAAGCGTGTTTTACTGTTCGACCAATGACACGATGACCTGTGGGTTTTGTAGCCTTTATAAAGGCTGGATGTTAGACAATGAAGTTGAACCTCGCCCTATCACTCACATTGAGTTGGCTGCGTGTTTCCCTCGCTTGTCAAAGCGTGTGTTGTTGAACAGACACTCTTGGACAGAGGGCTGGTTAAGAGAAGCTAATTTATTGTCAGCTTTGCATTGCACAAAGGTCCCAGAGGGAAGCAACTCCTTCTGATAGAGTGGGTGGTCCCATCCTCTTACAGGCAATAACAGGAGCCCCTGTGGCGTGAAACTTCTCTTGCTGAGCACACGGCACACAGCAAGAAGGTCTCCCACCAGCTCCCTCAGGGCCTACATGTGTCGGGCAGGCCCTCATTTGACCATGGGGTCAACGCAGCCAAAGCCATGAGGCTGTTGCATCCAGCACTGGGGTCTTGATTCTCATCCCTGTCCTCCTCGCTGCTGGAGCTGTGCTGCAGCTCTCAGAGTCATCTTTTCTATTGCTGGCTAGCCAGTAGATGACAAGGAGCAGGGCTAGGGCTCCTCCAGAAGTCAGACAGCAATGCACTGAAAGCAGTAGTGTTTCCTATGCAGCCCTGCTCCTCTCAATCTCGTGCAATAGCTGAGTCCTCCTGATGAAGAAAATCCTCACGCTGCTCCATCCGCTCATCCACAGTCGCACTCATGTGCTACTGGTCAGGCTTCGACCCAATCTGCTTGGCCAGCAGAACCAGGACAAGGGCAATTGCGGCAGTCATGGCCTGCAGGAGGCGGGAGGAAAAGGGTCTGAGCAGAGCTGAGTGTGAGGGAGCACGAGGAAGCGTTTGTGAGCGCTGCAGGGACGGGAACGATGGGCTGCCCCAGGAAAGCACCTGGGCCCTGGTGTCGACAGGCTTGAAGGAGCCACAGGCCCTGGCCAGAGACAGCACAGGGCCCGTCTTGCCTAAGCTGCCCTCATGGGCAGCCCTTGGCTGGGCTGCGCTCTGTCAAAGGGCACGGGACACCCATGTAGAGTCTCCCAAAGCCCCAACCCAAGCCATCCCATAGAGAATTCCACAGAGACACGGGCACCCGGCACATCCCCAAAGCCTCTCTGAGCCCTTGCCACCACTGGGAGCTCTGAGCACCTCTGCCCCCTGCCCCAAGGGCAGTGCTGGGCCTTGGCCTGACGGGCTGGGCTCTTGCTCTGAGTTACAAACCTCCTGGCCACCTGCCCACCCCTCCAACAGCCCAGCCTTCCCCCTGTGTGCTCCACTTGCTGATCTCCCCGGTTAGACTGTTGTGAAGCTGCCTGCTGCTGTCCCAAGGGGCTGCTCCCATTGTAACCCGTTCCCTACGCTGTCACAGCCACCAGAACCTGTGGGTTCCAATGGAATTTTGTGTTTTTCCCTTTGTGCCCCTTGGTTCTGGTCCTGTCAGTGGTCACTGCTGAGAAAGTTCTGGCTCCCTTGCCCTTGTTCCTGCCCGTCACACGCACTCAGGCATCTTCCCTTGCAGTGGAAGAGAAGCGGAAGAATGGAAGAGAAAAGAAAGAGGCATTAAGGAAATGTTCTTTTTTTATGCTACTGCTGCCTTATCTCAAAATGCCACCCTGCTGCTTCTGCACCCGAGCAGGCAGCAACCTGCTACCTGTCCATATTCCTCAACCGTGTGCCCCCACACCGACACTCTCAGACAGAGGGCTGGTTAAAAGAAGCTAATTTATTGTCACCTTTGCATTGCACAAAGGTCCCAGAGAGAAGCAATTCCTTCCCCGAGTCTGTGAAGAGTGACCATTTTGTACAAAAAAATCTTAAAGAAACTGGAAAAAATTGGCAAGAATCCTGACTTGAAAATTCCCCCAGACACCTTTGTTAAGGTTCTGGCTGCTCTGGAGGTGTGGCAGCTGTGTTCTCCAGAAATTGCTGCAGCTGTGGAGTGTGTACGTGAAAGTATTGTACAGATACTGGAAAAGGATTTCAGTGAGTGGCTTCAGACAAGACTGGACCCAATCTTTGCATCGTCTTCAACCTTTTAATCAAACAGCCAGATGAGATGGTTTTCCACCTACAAATGTCTTCAAGCAGAAAACTGCTGCCTGTAGAGATCTGCCTCAAGGAAGACTAGGGAAAGGAGTTAACTTCAGGAAGTCCCACTGACCACTCTTGCACAACTGAAATTAGTCTTTCCTCAGTGCTCTCTTGGCTGTATTTTGCCATAGAAAATAAAAGTTATTAAAAAAATTTTAAGGCACGAGTAGATGAGGTCCTGAGGGACGTGGTTTAGTGTTTGATGGGAATGGTTGGACTCGATGATCTGATGGGTCCTTCCAATCCAGTGATTCCGTGATTCTGTGATTCCAATAAGGTGGGTGGTCCCATCCTCTTACAGGCAGTAACCGGAGCCCCAGTTGCAATGCAATTGTCGGCTGGACTGGCGGAGATTCCCCAAGCTCTGCTTGTGCCGAGCAGCGTCATCTCTGCGCCTCATTTCTTTACATCTGTACCACAGACACCGTAGGCAGTGTCTGGCAGGAGCACATTCTCTGTCCCAGTGTTCAAAATTGTCCCTGGCCTCCACCAGTGTGAGCGCAAGGCCAGATCGACAGACGGGGAGGGGTGGAAAAGCTTGTGAGCACCGGCATATGGGTGTAGAGCCAAAGACCTCTGAGGTGGAAATGGTCATGCCGGGTGTGCCTGCCGTAGGCCTTAAAGGCAGCATCTCAACGAGAGTGCAGCTCTCTGGCTGTGGCCTGCCAGCGGTAAAGCTGGCCTCTTTCCTACTCCAGGCTGAGGTAAGCGCCTGAGCTGCCCTGCTCTACTGCCAGCTTCATCTCGGTGCAGATGTTCATTCTGGAGGTGCTTGTCAGCTCGAGCGTGCAGGAGTGGGAGGAGGGCAGCACCGTTAGCTGGCAGTAGTGCAACTGACACAACTTCTGCCAGGCTGATGTCACCAGCAGTTGGACCCAGCAGGCTGTTTTCTCCACATCTAAGTAGGAGCCCGTGCAGAGGGTGTGTAGGACGTATGAGCTCTCATCCCTCCTCGGCTGTCCATCGGTGTGGAATCAGAGCTCTGACGCAAACTCAGAACTTGTAACTTGTTGTGCAATTATTATTTTGAGATAAAAAGTGACACTAACTAGGCTCTTTTCTTCAAAAGTGAAGTTCAACCATAGAAAGAATGCCTCTGCATTTCTGTAATCATCACAGAGGGGGCTAGGGAAATGAAGACCTCGTATTGACCTTTGCCCACAGCCAGCAGTGAAAACAGGACAAGAAGTGTATCAGTACAGATATCTGCAATTACCTGCATGGAAAGAAAAGCTCACAGGACACTTGTATATGCTGCTGATGAACACAGGGCCATTTTGAACACTGCAGCAGAATAAATTCCATCTATTGCAGACACTTGAGAAAATAAATGTGGAAGACAAATATTTTAAATTTCTAACCTTCCAATTTGTAAACGTTCATATCAGAGTGGTATTTTTAAGTGTGGTTTTAATTTTAAGGACTCTGCTTCTCTTATTCACAACATGTAGGTTGTTTCTCATCAAGAGTTCTCAAATCTCTAATACATTCTTCTCTTTGCTTGCAAGTCCATTTTATTTTACTTCAGCTGTTCTTTTTTGATATTGCCTTCTGGATGTCCCACGCTTTCACTGGTTCGGTATAGAACACTTGATGGGCAGCATGAGAAAAGGTACAACTTTGAAAGAAGTAAGATAATTTGTAATATGCATGAAGAGTACTTCCTGCCTAAGCTACGAATACTGATTTGCTCATTTCACTCATCTAGTGTAAAGGTAGTCTCTTTTTCTTTACATTTGTAACAGCAGTGTCACTTTATTTTTACCTTCTGTCTATTTTGTTATTAAATAATGGTTGCAGCTGTCACAGGTAGTACTGCAGTGATCATGGTTACTCAAACGAGAGGAAAAATATCTTTGGTTTAACTAGAAAAAACAAGCAACTAAACAAATGTAAAACACATGAAAAGCAATCCTGATTCCCTCCCCAGTGAAATCCTTATTTGCATTGTTATTACTGGCCTGCTGGTAGGTTGTTGTGTGCTCTTTCTAGGTATTTTTCCTCAGAAATTATCTTCTACCCTAATACTTTTTATGCCATTTGATAAATAAAGTGACAAAAAGATAAACGCAACGTGCAGGAGGTCCCACAGATTTTTGAGGAACGGGGTGCTCGACTGGGCCCTCCACATATCACCCGGGGTATGCTGGGCATGGTGGGGATGTCTTAGCACATTTGAAGTCTTGTGGAGACCAGTGGGAGGTTCCTGAGGTAGTAGTTGCCAGGAAGGAATCTTCTGCAAACCTCCGTAAGGGAAATAAGGTGTCTTTCACTAACAAGGTGATGCGTCCAACAGCCTAGCTGAAGTGTCTCTACAGAAGCTCACAAATCTTGGGCAAGAAACAGGTCTTTTAAACTACCGTTCTACTAGAAAGCTGTGATCTGGTTCCATCACTGAGTCCCTTCATAAGGGACAGATGGGAAAGGAGGGGTGGAGGCATTTCCCTTTCTTGTCAGGAAATGGATAGTGTGTGAAGAACTGTCTTTTAAGAGTATCTTGAAAGGCTACTCTTTGAAATCTTGTGGGTCAGAGTAAAAGACCAAGGCACCTACTGTGCAGACACTTGTGTATACCTTCCCAATAACTTTCAACCCCTGGGTGAGTCCAATGACATCTGACTGAGACAGAGATCTCAGGAAGTTGTGGAAAACAGAAGTCTGAGTGGATTGGGCATGACGGGCCCTTATGCTGTCTCTGGCCAGAGCTTGAGGCGCCTTCAAGCAGCATAAAACTCCTCATGCTGAGGACACGGCAAACACCAGGAAGGTCACCCACCAGCTCCTTTAGCACCTTGCGTGTGTTGAGCAGGCCCTGATTGGTTAAATGGAGTCAACGCAGCCAAAGCGATGCCACCGCTGCATCCTACACTGGTGTTATAAATACACTTAGGACTAATACTCTGGGAGTTTTCAGCTGTGGAGTAAAGTCACCAAAGCAAGGTATGCAGCGCTGGGCGAAAGCCTGAGGTTGGGCTGCATCTAAGCAGAGGTGCAACTGGCCCAGGTTCCAGTCTCTTTTATGCATTTCCTTTTGGCACAAAAAGAGTTGCACATTCAACATGTATCAGCACGTGGCGGACTGCTCTTGCCACGTGGGGTGGCCCAGGCAGTCTGCGTGGAAGAAGGGAAGCTCTCTGGCCATAGTGTGATGCTGGTAAAGCTGACCTCAACCTACTCCAGGCTGAGGTAAGCA
>WAAB01007280.1:0-11699 GCA_013389865.1 Piaya cayana | reverse complement strand
GAACAGGGCTGGAGCCACCACTGTGCCCTGGGGACACCGTTCGTCCCTGGCCTCCAGCTGGAGTTCACTCCATTTCCCACCACTCTCCAGGCCCTCCTCCGGTTCAGCCCAGAATTCCTCCGGTTAACCTAGAATTCCTCTGGTTTAGCCCAGAATTCCTCCAGCTCAGCCACGAGGAGGCTCTTGGCCAAGCCAGGAACATGGTTCTCCTCGAAGAAAATCGAATAAAAACCCCCTCCGGCTCCTCCGACCCCACCAGCGGCACCAAGAAAACTCACTTTCCATGTCAAGACCCCCCCCTCCCCGTTTAGTTCTGCTCAAAAAAACTTTTTAAGAAGGGGCCTCGAGGAGAGGGTGGTGCGGAGTTTTAGGATTTATTTCTCTTTCGGCTGGATAAAGAGGTTTGGTTTGGACATCTCCCAGCCGATCCCGAGGTGGCGGCTGGGTGACGACGGCGGCGGCGGCGAGCACAGGGGGTGGGGGGGTGTTTTATTCGGCGCATTCTTCGTCGTCACCGTCGTCTTCGCCGTCCACGGAGAGCGCGGCGTACTTGCTGGCGTGGCTGAACTGCGGGGAGGAAGCATTTGGGTTGAAAGGGGCCTTAAAGAGATCAGCCAGTTCCAAATCTCGTCGTGGGGACACGTCCCGCTGGATTAGGGGGCTCCGAGCCCCATCCAACCCGGCCTTGAACCCCTCTCCAGGGATGGAGCAGCCACAACTGCTCCGGGGAACCTGCTCCAAGGCCTCCTCACCCTCACGGGGAAGAAATTAAAGCCTGAACCTGCCCCTCTCCAGTTTATCCCCGTTTCTCCTCGTCCTATCGCTCCGAGTCTTTGCGAGCAGCCCCTCTCCAGCTTTCTTGGAGCCCCTTTCAGCTCTTAAAAGTCTCTTCTCCCGGTTGAACAAGCCCAACTCCCTCAGCCCGTCCTCGTCCGGGAGGTTCTCCAGCCCCTCTCATCATCCTCGTCGCCTCCTCTGGGCCCTGCTCCAACAGCTCCATCTCCTCCTTAGGTTGAGGATTACATGATATTCCAGCTGAGGTGTCANGTTGAGGATTCCAGAACCGGACGCGATATTCCAGCTGAGGCCTCACCGGAGAGGATCAGCGGGGACAATCCCCCCTCTCTCTCTCTCTCCCCCTGCTCTCACGATGATTTTACGCAGACCCAGGACACGGTTGGTTTCTGGGCTTGGCTCACGTCGAGCTTCTCATCCCACCCCCAGCACCCAAAGTCCTTCCCCTCAGGGATGAAGAATCCAGGATCGGAGGGAGAAACACCCTGCGGGTGTTTCTCCCTCCGATCCTGGATTCTTCATCCCTTCGGGGTTGGTTATTTCTCAGCCCCCCCCTTCTAAACGCCTGGTTCCCCCCCCCCCAGGGACGTGGCTTACGGAGGGGGGGTTCTCATCGAGTTTCTTTGGCTCAGGCGCAGGTCGTGAGTCGTGATCCTTCCGGCTCTCTCTCCTGCAAGAACCGAAAGCCGCTCACAGCTCCCGGGTGCCGGCGTCACGGCACCTTCCGGAGAGGGAAAGACTCCCAACCCCTGAGACGAGGGCGAGGAGGGAACCGGGGTTTGAAGTTTAAATCTTATCCCGACTCCGCAGCACGAGGGAGGAGGGCAGGGCCCCGATTCCAAGCCGGGAGGAACGTTCCGGCTTCTCCGGCACAGCTCACCCACCTATCTGAATCTCCCAGGCCACGGCTGGAGCTCCCGCTTCGGACCTTGGATCCGCTCTCCCGTCCCCCATCGGGTTTATTCTCATCCCCTGGAGGAAAAGAGAGGTTGGCGCCTCCTGGGCGGTTCGACACGGAGCCCTGAAACACCCCCCCCCCCCCACGACCCTCCAGAATCAGGAGGCGATCGGAGATTGTCCAAGATCGTTTTTCCCCCCCATCCCAACTCGACCGGGTGCTCCCGCTTCGCTCCGTCGCCCGGCTCCGCGCCCGTTTCCCCGCTGTGAGGAGGGAGTTTGGAGCGGGTCTCACCTTTCCGGTGGGTGTTCTTGGGGGGCGTGACGTCCTCCGCGGGCAGGCTGGGGGCCGTCTGGCTGCCGCTGCGGGGAGAGAGAGGGACATGGGATCAGAGAATCAGCAGGTTGGAAGAGACCCACTGGATCATGGAGTCCAACCATTCCCATCAGTCACTTCTCTGCACTCGCTCCAGCCCCTCAACATCCTTCTGGTGGGGAGGGGCCCACAACTGACCCCACGATTCCAGGTTCGGTCTCCCCAGAGGGAGAAGAACCTCCCTGGCCCTGCTGGCCACGCCGGCTCTGCTCCAAGCCCAGATGCCCTTGGCCTTCTTGGCCCCCTGGGCCCCTGCTGCCTCCTCTCCAACCAACCCCCCCAGCTCCTTCTCCTCCAGGCACTTTCCAGACTTCTCCTAGGCTGGAGCTGCTCAGGGTTCTTGTGCCCCAAGGGCAGGACCCGCCGTTTGGCCTCGTTAACCCTCGTCCCCCTCAAAGACCTTGGGAAGGTTCTAACTGTGTGGAGGGGGAGAGTTCGGCCCTGTCTGAGGAGACCGGATCCTTCCGTGNCTGGAAGAGGGGAGATTGAGATGAGACCTTGGGGAGAAATGTTTTGCTGGGAGGGCGGGGAGGTCCTGGTTTCCCAGAGCAGGGGTGGCTGCCCCATCCCTGGAGGGGTTCAAGGGCAGGTTGGATGGGGCTTGGAGCCCCTGAGGCAGCGGGAGGTGCCCCTGGTTGAGCTTTGAGGGCCCTTCCAACCCCAAACCACTCCGGAATTCCATGATCCTTGGGCCACGGGAACACCTGGAGGGACCAGAAGCTCCCGGCACGGGGGAAACGGTGAGGACCGAGGCCCAGGACGCGTCTCCCCGCGGCACCGACCTGGTCGGCGAGTGCTGCTGCTCCGACTCCGAGCTCTGGGAGCGGGCAGGGGGGTTGCTGCTCCGCTTCACCCACGCGTTCTCCTTGGGCGGCGGCGCCGGCATCACCTTCAGGGGCTGCTTCTCCTCCTTCGCCTTGGAGGTGGGAGACGGGGAATCGTCCTCCTTGGCGAACGTCTCGTTCTCTAGAGACTTCTCGCTCTCCCGCCTTCGTGTGGCTGCAAGGGAGGGACACAGAGCAGATGGCAGGGCCACGGGTTAAGGTGACAAGCGACAAGAGGGCTCAGCTCGGGGCCACCCGGCTTTCTACTCACTCCTGCCCGTTGGGCCGGTTCCCACAGAGGTGCCGGGGGGCCCGGAGTTGCCGCTCTGCGAGGATTCGCTCCCCGTCCGCGACCGCTCCTGGTTCTCCTCGCTTCGCCAGCTGGGGTGCCTGTGCCGGAGGGGAGAGAGGGCTGAGCCGGGGGCTCCCGAGCCACGGGAAGAGGATTAGAGAGCGAGTTTAGAGCCCCCCGAGGAGCGCTGGGCACGAGGGAAGACCCGAGGGAAAGAGGAGCCCACGGTAGGAGCGACTCTGTGCTCCTCAGGCCGCGCCGGGGGCTCCTCACAGGTTCTAAGTCCCTGCCCGGGGGCCGCTCCGGCCTTCTCACCTCTCTCGGGGTCGTCTTTCTATCCTCTTATCATCCTCCAGCTGACGCTGCAGCTTCTCCTGCTCCTTCTGTAGCCGCTCCTCCACCTCCCGCTCCCTGGCGGCCGTGTCCACGGGCTTGGCCTCCCCGAAGATGGACGCGGCCCGGCTGGACTGGGGCGCGGGGGCCACCGAGGCCTCCTCCTCCTTGGGCGCGCTCCGAGGCTTCAGGTTCAGCTTCGGCCTCTGAGTGGGACCTGGGACGGGGCCGAGACGCGGGGAGTGAAGCCGAATCCCACCCCGGGCCGCTCCCAGTCGGAAAAGACAAGCAGGAAAACCCCCCCCCCCCCCCCCCCCCCCCCCCCCCCCCCCCCCCCCCCCCCCCCCCCCCCCCCCCCCCCCCCCCCCCCCCCCCCCCCCCCCCCCCCCCCCNNNNCTCCGGCCGCTGCCTATCCTGGAATCGTAACCTGCGGGAGGGAAAGAAAACGCTTCCCCGTGAGTCTCCATCCTTCCCGGGGCCGCGGCGTGGAGGAGGAGGCCCCGAGGGAGGGTTTATCGTGGAGAAGAGGAGGCTGGGCTCTTCTCCCAAGGGCCAGGGGACAGGATGAGAGGGAATGGCCTCAAGCTCCGCCAGGGGAGGGTCAGGATGGACACTAAGAAAAGATTTTTCCCAGAAAGGCAAGAGCTCACCTCGGTCGTAGTCCCTGCTGCGATCGTCGTAGCGATCCCTGCTCCCGAAGCCGCGATCCATGTCCCTGCGCGGCCCATCGCGGTACCGGTCGTCGTAGCGATCCCGATACCCTGGAGGCGGGAGAAGGGGGGGGAGAAGCCTGAGCTTGAGGAGCGACGGGGAAACTTCCCCGCAAGGATTTCCCTGCGCTGAGAGAGTCATAAATCAAAAGGAAAGTGGAAAAATCCCGGTGCTGGGCCCCGCGAGCAATCGTGGTGGGGAACGAGCTCCGGGTCCAACAAAACGCATCTGGATGTCCGGATAATGCTGATTTTCAGGGGTAACAACAGGAAAAGATGGAATTATGCAGCAGGTGTGGCTCTGGGTTACAAACCAGCAAATCCCATAGGAAAAGGGACAACCCGGCTCTTTCCGGCTCGCTCAGATCCCCCCCTCAGCCCAGGCAGGAAGAGAAGGAGGAGGAACTTTCAGCCCAAACTCACTGTCCCCGAAGCCGTCGTCGCCCCGGCGGGGCGGGTAATCGTCGAAGCTCTCGGTGGCGGCCGGCCGGGCCCTCCAGTCGCTGTCGAACCTCTCGGAGNGGGGGGGGGGGGGAAAAAAAAAAGAAGCGAGAGTTTCAGTTTTGCAGGCCCGAGGAGCAGCCATGGGCAGGAAAGGCCAAGAGCCCAGCCCGGCCTCCTCCAAGCCCTCGGTAGCAGGACGCGGAGCACGGAGAGCGTGGGAGGAACCACCACAAGATCATTAGAGAAAAACAGGAATGCGGGTGGGAGCCAGGCTCGTGCTCGGGCCCCAGCGCCATGGGCTCCGACCCAGCCGAGAGGGGTTTTCGTCCCCTCCCGGCCAGGCCGACGATCGCCGACCCGGCACGAGGGGCGGCTGCCGAAACGGGAAACGCGAAGGGAAGAGCGGGAGGCGGCAGGACACTCGCCTTTATCCTGAGCTTGATCGGCAACATCCACTCGTATCCTTCTGTTTCCTAGAGACTGAAAAACGAGAGCGAGAAATCAGCCTCGAGGACGCGCGGAGGGGCGAGAAGAGCTGATCCCGGGACGATGTCGGAGCAGGAGGCTTGGATCTGGGTTTGGTTTGGGGCCCCCTCGCTCCAAAAAGAGACACTGAGGGGCCGGAGAGCGTTTGGAGGAAGGGAATAAGGGCCTAAAGGTTGTGGGAGTGACTGAGGGAGCTGGGAGGGGTTTGGTCCTGAGAAGAGGAGGCTGAGGGGAGGCCTCATCGCTCCCTATAACTGCTGGAAGCGCTGGAGCCAGGCAGGGCCGGGCTCTGATCCCAAGGAATAAGGGATGGATGAGAGGAAACAGCCTCGAGTCGCGTCGGGGGAGGGTTAGATGGGATATCGGGAAGAATTTCTCCCCGGAAAGGGCTGTCAGGTTTCTGAGGGGGATCAAAAACCCATGTGGCCGTGGCATGTGGGGACTGGACGAGCTTTGTGGGAGTTTCCAATCTTAACGATTCCGTGATTTTTTCCATCGCCCAGGAGCTGCTTGGGAAGGTGCCTGGATCCACTGGGGGCTCGGACTCACCTCCTCATTGAGGCTCAGGGCCTGGAACAAGGAGTCGATGTCCTCGAACTCGGCGTAGCCGAATCCTTTCAACCTCTCCGGGTTGGTGGGCTCCCGCGGCAAACGCACGGCGCTGATCTGCGGGGGGGGTCAGAGGGGAGGGGGAAGAGCTCGGTGAAATCCTCAGAAATCCTCGCTCCCCGACGCCGAGGGGACGGAGGGAGGCTCGAGGCGTCCCGGAACCCACAACTCGTTGCTCCCGAGAACGATTAAATCCTCCCAACGCCGAGCAGGCGGGAGCGAGGGGTCAGCTCCTCGCTCAAACACACGGCAGGTTCCCGCTAGAAAGCGTCACTGAGGCTTTTTTGGAAGGATTTGGCGCCGGGGGAGAGGCCTCCGGCTGCGGATCTCCAGGAGCCAATGCAGGAACGACTGGGAAGGGGCAGGAGAGCTCTGCTCCGCAGACAAAGCAGCTCTGGGCCCCCCCAAAAATGGCTCCAACCCCACAGCCGCGGGCTCTTTGTGCCTTCCCTGCATCCCACCCGCTTCCAGAGCTCATCCCGAGAGTTCGGGATTCCCCCTCTCTCCTCCTGGAATAAGCCGAGGGCTCCAAACCTCCTCGAGCTGGGAATAAAGGACGTCGTGGTTGGGAATAAAGAATATTGTGGTTGGGAATGAGGAATGTTGTGGTTGGGAATAAGGAATATTGTGGTTGGGAATAAGGAATATTGTGGTTGGGAATGAGGAATATTGTGGTTGGGGATAAAGAACATTGTGGTTGGGAATAAGGAATGTTGTGGTTGGGAATAAAGAATATTGTGGTTGGGAATGAGGAAAGTGCGGTCACGGCCTTCCCGAGAGCGCCTCTGGCTCAGGGAAGGAGGGATCCCGAGGAAGCTCCGGCTGGGAAAACGCTCGGAGAGGCCAGGCCTAGCGCAGGCCGAGCCGGATCCGTCAGCAAAGGCCGCAGCGTCGACGCGAAAGGGCAGAAAACGCCAAACGGGGAAGGGAAGATGGCGGAAAAAAAGGGAGAAAGAGCAAAGGGGAATGTGGATTTTGGAGGAGGTGGTGCTGGCGCAGGGAAGAGCGATTCTAAATCTATTTTAATTGGGAATAAATGGATTTTTCCACAAGTTGAGACTGTTTCGCCCGCGACTGACGGGCCAGCGAGCTCCTTGTCCAGCCAGAGCAGAGCGGGAGCCACCAGAGCTCAACCAGGGGCTGGTGGAGTCCAAATCCCGCAGGGGCTTCGTGACCCACGTTCTCCCCTCCGGCACCGGAGCCCGTTACTCACATTGAGTCCTCTGAAGAAATCCTTGATGGACTCTTCCGTCACGTCGTAGGGCAGGTTTCCCAGGAACGCGGTGTAAGGGGGGGACTTGGGGAGGCGGCTTCTGTCGATGTTGGGCTCCCGGGCGGCCCTGGGGGCCGTGGGCAGGAGGGAGCGGTCGATCGGGGGCGCCCGGTACACGTCGTCGTCGTTGCTGTGCCAAGTGGTGGAAACTGCGCGGAGAAACCCAGCGAAATCACCCTCCGCGCCTGCTCCTCCACCGGCCTTTCCCCACCTTTCCCAGCCAGCAGGGAAGAATCCGCCCCCCAGCAGCCCCACGGGGTTAAAATGGGAAGGGAGAGACGCCACGCGGCTCACGGAGCCGTTTATTAAAAGCGTGAGGCCCTCAACTCCCTCCCCACCTCGTGGAAAAACACCGACGAATGTTTTCTCTCCCTTTCCAGAGAATCCACCCACCCCTCTCTCTCTCTCTGCTTTCCCTGCTCCGGTTACACCAACAAAGAAGGTTTTATCCCATCGGCCGTTCCCTCCCCTGCGCCCGACCGCGAGTCTCAAGCCGTTAAAAAAAAAAAAAAAAAAAAAAAGAACTTGTTTTGCTTCCAGAGTTTAATTACGTCCCAGAAAAAGGAACCGCCGGGACATTCTGGACGCCCCCGGGGGCGCGTCGCCGTGGGTCAGCGGCTGCGCAAGGGCACGGCCAGAGCGGCTTTTAACGCTTCCCTCTCAGATTTTGTAACCCCCCTCCAGGAAAAGGATGGATCTATCCACAAAGAACCTTCACCCCCCGCATCCCGCAAAGCCCCGAAGCGGAGAGACGGCCGGGATAGGGAGTTTTAATGTGGGAAAAAAAGAAAAAAAAGTTGCTTTTTTTTTTTGTTTTTTAAGTTTTGGGTCCGGTGCCAGCCTGGAGCTGAGCAGCGGCCATACCGTCACCTTCCAGGTCATCGGTCTCGTCGGCCCAGCTGACGGGCTTGGGGATGTAGGTGGGGCCCCCTCCGCCGCCGCCGTCCTCGGCCAGGAAATCCGTCAGGGTCAGGGTCTTCCCTTTCTTGTTCTTCTTCTTGGCTGCTGCCGCTGCAGAGATTGAGAGAGAGATAGAGAAAGAGGAAAAACAGCGTGAGGAACCACCCCGGCCTCGGAGTCGGGGGCAGGAGGAGCGATCCAGGCCATGGAGGCGCAGGCCCTGGCCACCTCGCCCTGGTTTATTGTCTGTTTTCTGAGAGAGAACAGTCTGAATTCGGCACAGATGAGAATCCAGGCTCCCATCGCACGGGCTGGGGAGCAGCTGACCCACAAACCGCTCGATTTCGGGGGGAGAAACCACTCAGCACTGGGGAGACTGGGGTCAGTTGTGGGCCCCTCAGCACAAGAAGGATGTTGAGGGGCTGGAGCGAGTGCAGAGAAGAGCAAGGAAGGTGGGGAAGGGGCTGGAGAAGAAGAGGAGCGGCTGAGAGAGCTGGGGGGGTTTCTGGTGGAGAAGAGGAGGCTGAGGGGAGAGCTCATTGCTCTCTGCAACTGCCTGAGAGGAGGTTGTGGAGAGGAGGGAGCTGGGCTCTTCTGCCAAGGGCCAGGACGAGAGGGAATGGCCTCAAGCTCCGCTCGAGCTCCATCCAGACGTCAGAGAGAAATATTTCATGGAAAAGGTCACCGGGAGCTGGTAGAATCTGCCTTGGGTTGAGTCCAATCCCCCTGGTTGAGTCCCATTCCCTGGAGGGGTTTAAGGGCCGGGTGGCCGAGGTGCTGAGGGACATGGGTTAGTGATTGATGGGAATGGTTGGACTCCACGATCCCGTGAGCCTCTTCCAACCTGGTGGTTGTGATTTTATGATTCTATGATTTCCAGCCGCTCGGAACCCTCCAGAGCCAGAAACCACCCGGCTTGGCCGACACCTTCCCCAATCTCTCAACTACTGGGATTGGGGGCGGCCGCTTCTGGCTCCGGCGGTGCCGCAAGCGGGCGGCTTCGCCCTCTCCCGACGGAGCCGGGCGCGTTACGGAAAAGCCGCGACGCCTCCGCCGGCGCTGAGGGGAACGAGGCTATTTTTAGGAGGCGCGTCAGGACGCAGTTGGCAAAACTCAAGAGGGGTTTTATCCTTCCTTGCGGAATGAGCTGCTGCCACCCCGCGGCGACGACGGCTGGAAACGAGAGGCCGACGGCACCTTTAGCTGCAAAACCTGCACCTTTTAGCAGCAAAATCGGCACCTTCACCCCCAAAAAACCTGCGACTTCACCTACGAAACCTCTTAACTTTGCCCCAAAACGCCATTTCCAGGCCCGGCAGGAGAAGCTGGGCTCCCCCGAGGCTGCCGGCTCCCTTCTCCGCAGGCTGTTCTGGCTCTGCTCCAAGAGATAACTTTGAAAAACGGGCGCTCTTATCATCAGGGAGGAGGTAATAACGAAATGGGGGAGCGCTAACGAAGGGCGGCGCGATAACGAGCTGGGGAAAGCGGCTCGGCCGCCCCCGACGAACACGGAACCGCCACGCGTCGGGCGTCTGCGATCACGCAGGCTGAGGGATCCTGCGCCCAACGATGTTTTCGAAGGGTTTGAGGTGGAAACACCCAAATCGGCATCGCTGGAACCACCAGAAAGGACGTTGAGAGGCTCAAAGTGTGGGATGGGGCCTCATTCTGCTTCCTGGTGCTGCCACATCTTCGTTTTCTGGGTCCTGATTTCCCCACTGGTCTCAGTTTGGGGTTTAAGGCAGCATCGAACTGGCCGGGAGCTGGGAAGACGGAGCCGTCGTGCTCTCCAGAACCTTCTCTCAGCGCCTCTGGGAGCTCCTGTTCTCCACGCTCAGGCCAGAGCTTCATTCCCGACATCCCTCAGGACCCTCAGTAAAGAGACAAGCTCAGCCGAAGGCCGATCCGGGTTTCAGACCCGCTTCCATCCTCCCCTTCCCCTCTAAGAGTTTCTATTCGGAGCTGCCCAGGTCGCATCCGGACCCACGCGAAGAACGACGAGGGCGGAGGGAGAAGAAGCCAAGAAGAAGTTTTCACCGTCTCCCTGAGGAAACTCAAGCCCTCGTCTCTTCTCCATTCCGCCTCCAGGCCCTCTCCGCGGGTCTTCTAGCCGTGCTCCATCCCCCAGCTCCGTGCCGGTGGGGTCTGGTGGAGCCATGGATGGAGGGATGGATGGATGGATGGATGGTCTCTCCATGCGGAGACCCCTGATGGCTCCTCTCAGGGTCTCCTGATCGATCCTCCTCACCGAGGCCTCAGTCCCGCTCTGAAAACCTTCGCACCCCTCGATCTTCTCGCGTCTCCGGGTGTTTTCTACTGAAAACGCTCCCCAAGGAGCTCAGATGTGGATGGAGGCGCGATGGAGCAATTCCAGGTGGGACACGGAGCCCACAAAGCAGCTCCGGACGCCCACAAAAGCCGTCGGGGAGCGGAAGAAGAGCTCCGAGCTCCCGACCTCGGCCGGCGACACCTTCCAGCGCCGGATCCGGGAGGGCGAGGAGCCAAAGAAAGTGTCGGTGGTCTCACTGACCTCCGGAGAGAAGCCCCAAACCCTCCACGTTTCCCCTGCTGGTTTCTGGAGGAGAAGCCACTGAAGGGAAACTCATGGAAAGGTGACGTCAGCGCCGGATTAAAACACCGGGAGAACAGTGACCGCCTGGCAAGAAGGAAGGAGAATCGCTCTCCAGCCGCAAACGAACGTTCCCGAGGTTTTTATCCTCCTTGCGGCACCGACACTGATTCCTGAACAAAACCGGAGCGGCTCCATCGGTCTCCAGAACCCACCAGGTTGGCTTCGCTCCGGATCCCTCGAAGCCAGGCAGGGGGGTCAAGCAGCTCCCGGTGATGCCGCGAGCCCTCGGCTTCAGCCAACGATTTTTTATTTTTTGGGGAAAAAAGGCTCGTTTTTGGTTTCCCCCCCATCCTCTTCCAGTCCCCAAATGGAGTCGGGAGGAGAGCAGCTCAGTCCTCAGGGATTTTTGGGGGTGCAGGGGGTGTCCGACAACCAGAAAGGGGGGATATGGGTGGGGGAAAAAGGGGAAAAACGGGTTGGGATTGGAGCTGCGGGTCCCGGGCTTAACGGTACCGGAGACCCAGGGGACCCCAGACCCACCCGGGGCTTGAGACATCGGGAGACCCGGGATGGGAGAGCCCTGAGTCTCCTCCCCCGGTACCGGGGTCCTAATAGCTCCAGGTCCCAGAGAGCCCCCGGTACCGGGATCCCGAGTCTCTTCCACTGTTGCTGGAGCCCTGAGTCTCTTTCCCCGGTACCGGAGGGTCCTGAGAGCCCCTAGCACCGCACCCCCGAGTCTCCTCTCCCGGTACCGAAGAGCTTTCAGTCCTTCCCCCGGTACCGGAGAACCCCAGGATACCCCCAATACCGCAGAACCCCAGAAGCCTCCCGCTATGGTACCGGAGCCCCGCCCCTTCCCCTCTCCCGACACCGGAAGCCCCTCCCCGTCTCTCGTNAGGAAGGGGGGGGGGGGGGCCCGGTTCGCCGCCGCCCCAGCCCGGCCCCTCCGCCCCCGTCGACCCCTCCCGGCCGCCCCCCGAGAGCCGGCAGCGCCCGGCTCGGCACCGGGACGAAGAATTAGCGGGGTTGGCTCCCGGTGAAGCCCCGGGGAGGCCGCCCGGCCCCGCCGCCCGCGCGCCGCGCTCACCTGGGGCCGCCATGTTGGGAGCAGGCAGAGAAGGCAAAGGACCCGGATGGAGCCGTCACGTGACCAGGAGCGGCCCCGCCCCCTCCTCCTTTCCCCCCACC
>WAAB01007278.1:244755-295746 GCA_013389865.1 Piaya cayana | reverse complement strand
CTCCCAGCACCCACAGTGCCTGCGTGGGGCTAACAAGAGCCACAGTTTGCAAACTTCCACACACAGGGCTGGACCCAGGGGCAGCATTGAGGTTTTGGGGGTTGGATTTTTTTTTAAAGAAATGAATTATTCAAACACTAGTGATGTTTTTCAGCTGTGACTACAACCCTCCCAGTTTCCAAGTGGCAGCATCACACTCTGCCTCACCTCACCTTAACGTATTCAGGGTTCTCACCAGAGCATGGCAGGAGCTGGCTCAGAGAACACTGGGCTGTCTCCACAGGGGTTTGCTCCTGCCCTTCACCATCAGCGAAATGACTGTGTCCGTCCTCAGCTTGGTCGTGCAGCAGCACCTGCCACATCTCCACCCAATCACCTTCCCTGTAGTCACTTCCAAGCTACAGAGAACATGCTACACGCAACCCTCAAGCCAGCAATGATTCAACAGCTCCTTTCCTAAGTGGCACTTGAATCTTCTCAGGCTCCCATATGTAAGAAATGGGCAAGAGGGTTTTCAATAAAATGAAAGAGAGGAGGAACAATCCTAGTGCTGCTCAGCTGCAGAGGTTGTGCCTCACCCACCCATGAGTTGGGGTTGTTCAGTCTAGAGAAGAGAAAGCTCCAAGGAGACTTCAGACAAACCTTCCAGTACCTGAAGGGGCTGCAAGAAAGCTAGGGAGGGGCTGTTTACAAAGGCTTGGGGTGATAGGATGAGGGACAATGGGAATAAACCGGAGAGGGGCAGATTTAGACTAGACATAAGAGGAATTTCTTCACTATAAGAGTGGTGAGGCGCTGGGACAGGTTGCCCAGGGAAGCCGTGGCTGCCCCATCCCTGGAGGTGTTCAAGGCCAGGTTGGATGGGGCTTGGAGCCCCTGATCCAGTGGGCGGTGTCCCTGCCCATAGCAGGGATAGAACTGGATGATCTTTAAGGTCCCTTCCAACCCAAAATATATGATTCAATGCACAGACCCACCCTCAGCTGGTCCCACCGCTCACACTTTGGTGGCACCAAAACCCCATAAGGCAAGTCGACACCGATCACTTCGTGTTCTGCAGGTTGGGGCTTGACACACAGCACAGCAAGACAAGCTGCCCAGGGCCACACAGGGTCCGTGATGGAGCCAAATCATAAGCTCAGTACCCTTAGTCCTCATCTCAGCACCGTCAAATCACCACAGCTTTGCAACTAGACACAGATAAAAACATCCACCAAGAAAAATGTCCCCTTCTCCCAGAGGCTGAGCCACTCTGGACAGTTTCTATTTCTTCACAAGGTTTCACACTGAATGGAGACAGCTCATACACCAGGCTTTCAATACAAGGGCCATTTAGGTCTGAAAAATAGAGATAGGTTTATATACAAAATGGAGCGTTTCACAAAAACTCTGTCTTTTGCTCTCTCTCTACAAGAATTATTGTCCCTTATTATGCTGCGACAATGGAAGGATTCGTCTCTTCGCTAAGGTGAGCGCCATCAGTTCTCCTGTCATTTCGCAGAATGGAAGAGGAAAATAACATTGACCTGAAACCCGAGCTGCGAGGCTGACGGGGGGGCTGTGAAATGCTGGAACCCTTTTGTCTGCTGATCCCCATCCCACCTCAGCCAGAGGAGCAGTGGGGAGAGCACAGCAAATGCACGGGGGGATGGAGGGGCCACGATTACCTGAGCTCAGGGGTGCAAGTCTCTGCGCTGCCAGGACGGGATGATTCATTCTGTGACAGGGACTCTGTTGAACGCAGCAGCAATTTCTTTGCCATTAGCAGCATTCTGCAAATGTCATTCACACTGCCCATCACTTCTGCAGGTATTTTTGGCTCTTGCGAGCGCCGAGGTTCATTGTATAACCCACTCATCCCCTCGACTCTGAGCATCTATTTATATCCACACCCACGCAGGCAGAGAAAGGTCTGGTTCGACAGAGAACCAAGCACTAAGGAGTTGCTGGTCAGCAGGCTGCCTATTGCTGCCTTCGACTTCTTTTCACAGGCTTGCTAGAAAGGAACTTAATGACTGGAAACCAGAGGTATGGTCTGGGCTAAGCATCCTTGCTTTGATGTATCTGGATACGACAGAGATTCAGAAACGGATTGGGGAGCGCTTGATCTTGCTTTCTTGTTTCCCTCCCGCCGTGCAGCTCCAGGGGTGGCCAGGCAGGAGTTGTTGGTCCTGGCAACCCATCTCCTCCTTCCTAGCAGCAGAGGGGAAGGGAGGGCTGGCTTCTGAGGCAGGGAATTTGCTGGGAGGCTTCAGGTTGTGCCCTGCTGCCTCATCCATTTCTTCCAACCCCCAGAAGGGAGCTGGTTCCCGGCCCTGGCAGCAGATGCAGCCTGGCTGGGCTGTGTTAGTGGGTCAGAATCACGCTCCTGGGCACTCAGGCACATTAGCTGAGGCCAGTATGAGAATTATACCCGACACAGCTGGAGGCTCCTGCTCAAAGTACCGGTGTGTGTCACCAGTTTCTCTCCAGCCGCAGAGCCAAATGAGGACTGCTCCAATGGGACTCATGGTTTTGCACAGCAATTCTCACTCCCTGGGTTTCCCAGCGCAGCAGCGGCACCGACATCCGGAGCACAAACCACTGAAGGCAACGACTGGGAGCAGCTGCTCAGTGTTCAAGCACCCGTCTCGCCCATTAATGAAAATTATTACCATGCAGGCAACTTATTAGGGGTACAAGCAACATTTTCCTGCTGCAAGATCCCTCAATGGGAGGATGCACACAGAGAGGTGGCAGAAACCGTGTGCTTCTTTTCATACACCAGCCATACCTGGCTGGAGCATCTCTGGACTTTCCACAAGGGCTCATAATCCTAGGGTGAGGGGGAATGGCTTTAAATTGGAAACAGGTAGATTTAGATGAGACATGAGGAAGAAATTCTTCGCAATGAGGGTGAGGAGACTCTGGTCCACATTGTTCATGGAAGCTGTGGCTGCTCCATCCCTGGAGATGTTCAAGGCCAGGTTGGATGGGGCTTGAAGCAACCGGATCCAGTGGGAGGTGCTCCTGCCCATGGCAGGGATGGGCTTTGAGGTCCCTTCCAACCCAAACCATTCTATGATTTTAGATGCATTTTACTTGGAATTGGAGGCATCTGTATCAATAAATATACCTGGAGCCCGCTAGCAAACTGCTGCTGTGGACCTTATCTGCAAGGCTCCTGTTCACAGTGCAGCTCCAGCAGTGCCATCAGAAGACCAAACAGCTCAGACCCTTGTAGCTTTGCTCCGGCTGCTGGGAGGTGGGAGAGCCCTTTAAGGTGCAGAGACTTAATATCCTGCTGTATTTCCCACTCAGCTGCGCAGCCAGCTAGCAAAGCTGCCTGCCTTTAAGTGCCTTATTAGATTTTATTAATTCTTCTCTAGAAGGAGCTGCCAAAATAAGTGTCGGGCAATTATCTGCAGACAGAGCTGCCACTAGGAATAAACATCTGCAAGGAGACCTCTCGAAGGAGCTCTCCTCCCTTTGAAAACGTTCACTCGTGAGAATTTACAGACAATGAAAACAAACTCGTGGTAGGATTGCAACAAAGGGAGGAGAACCAGGGCTCTGCACCCAGAGCAAAGTGGCATTACTGGGTGTAGGGGAGGGGTTATGTGCAGGTCCTTCCACCAAAGGACTCAAATTTCCAGCAATGATACCAGCGTGTACTGGAGCAGAGCACAAGGGGAGAACTGCAGTGCTTCAACCCTCTATCTATAACAGCAATTTCCACCTCACTGGGATTTCAACAAGCATTTCTGCAAAATCAGGCTGCGGTAGGACACTGTCCTGCTGGCCAAGTCATCTGCTGAAGGAAATACCTCACCCTGGATGCTTTCTACCTGTCAACTCGAATTCTGACTCAGCTTTTTCCTCTACTCCGGTGGCTGCGAGGTTTTCGAATGAGAGGTGGCAGATTCAGCACCCAGAGGCATGGAAGCTAATTGGGCTGGACTGGCCCCTCAAGACTTGTTTGTGGCTTGAGCCAAGCAGGTGGTGCCCAGGCAGGACTCTGTCCCGCAGGTCCCTGGCTCTACTGATGTTGGAATTGGCCTCTTGTGGTCCATTGACTCTGTAAGAGGCAGGAATGCTCAGGGTGTGAGAGCTGGAAAGCTTTCTTGCAGCCCTACCCCAGCCATAGTCTTACCTCATCCAGCGGGTAATTTATCTTGTGCAAATGCAAGAAGTAGAATCACAGAATTATTTGGAAAGGGTTGGAAAGGACCTAAAAGCCCATCAGTCCCACCCCTACCATGGGCAGGGACACCTTCCACTGAATCAGGGGCTCCAAGCCCCATCCAACCCGGCCTTGAACCCCTCCAGGGATGGGGCAGCCACCCCTGCTCTGGGCAACCTGGGCCAGGTCCTCCTCATCACGAAGAATTTCTTCCTAATGTCTAATCTAAATCTTCCCCCTTCCAAGTAGAACAGCTTCATCTCGCTGTAACAGGCATTACTCATTCATTGCTTAGCCAAGGTGCTCAAATTCTTCATCCCGAAAATTAATGCCTGGCTCTTTGAATCGTGCTCGAGGTGCCTTGCCCCGTCTCCCTCTGCTCCTCGCAGCGTCTGCTCCGGAATACACCAGCCGAACATTTTCGCCTGAGGTCTTTAATAAGAGGACTTTTGCCATAGCTTATTATTGCTAAAATTAAATGTCACCTTGGGTTTTCCCCGCTNCAAAGTGGCATTACTGGGTGTAGGGGAGGGGTTATGTGCAGGTCCTTCCACCAAAGGACTCAAATTTCCAGCAATGATACCAGCGTGTACTGGAGCAGAGCACAAGGGGAGAACTGCAGTGCTTCAACCCTCTATCTATAACAGCAATTTCCACCTCACTGGGATTTCAACAAGCATTTCTGCAAAATCAGGCTGCGGTAGGACACTGTCCTGCTGGCCAAGTCATCTGCTGAAGGAAATACCTCACCCTGGATGCTTTCTACCTGTCAACTCGAATTCTGACTCAGCTTTTTCCTCTACTCCGGTGGCTGCGAGGTTTTCGAATGAGAGGTGGCAGATTCAGCACCCAGAGGCATGGAAGCTAATTGGGCTGGACTGGCCCCTCAAGACTTGTTTGTGGCTTGGGCCAAGCAGGTGGTGTCCAGGCAGGACTCTGTCCCGCAGGTCCCTGGCTCTACTGATGTTGGAAATGGCCTCTCGTGGCCCATGCACTCTGTAAGAGGCAGGGATGCTCAGGGTGTGAGAGCTGGAAAGCTTTCTTGCAGCCCTACCCCAGCCATAGTCTTACCTCATCCAGCGGGTAATTTATCTTGTGCAAATGCAAGAAGTAGAATCACAGAATTATTTGGAAAGGGTTGGAAAGGACCTAAAAGCCCATCAGTCCCACCCCTACCATGGGCAGGGACACCTTCCACTGAATCAGGGGCTCCAAGCCCCATCCAACCCGGCCTTGAACCCCTCCAGGGATGGGGCAGCCACCCCTGCTCTGGGCAACCTGGGCCAGGTCCTCCTCATCACGAAGAATTTCTTCCTAATGTCTAATCTAAATCTTCCCCCTTCCAAGTAGAACAGCTTCATCTCGCTGTAACAGGCATTACTCATTCATTGCTTAGCCAAGGTGCTCAAATTCTTCATCCCGAAAATTAATGCCTGGCTCTTTGAATCGTGCTCGAGGTGCCTTGCCCCGTCTCCCTCTGCTCCTCGCAGCGTCTGCTCCGGAATACACCAGCCGAACATTTTCGCCTGAGGTCTTTAATAAGAGGACTTTTGCCATAGCTTATTATTGCTAAAATTAAATGTCACCTTGGGTTTTCCCCGCTCACTTTAACACACACTCTGCTGCCGTCTCCCACATCTATAAAAGGAAATTTTACGGCTCTTTGCTCTCCGCTTCTTAAAAATCGCATGCAAAGAAGAAAAATATCGCTTTTTCTCTTTTTTTTTTTTAATAAAATTACGCAGTTTGTGCAGTTGCACATTCATTGCACGGTGACCTTCTGGGAAATCCACACAACTGTGTGTGATTAATGCAAACCCAGTGTTACAGCGGCAAGGAAAATACAGGGGGAAATGAAGATTCTTCATTGACTTCTCAGACCTCTGGGGTCTTGCTCCACTACTTCATAAATGAAGGCAGTATTAACCTAGAAAAGCACTTCATACTGACCTGCTTTTGCTGCTTTAACCCTAAAATTAAAGGAATTTTTTTCTGCTGTTTGTGGGGTAGAGAGATCCCAGAGGTACCTGCTTAGGCGTATAAGGATGCAGGGATGTTGCTAGACAAGCCCTTCAGAATGAGGAAAATGAAGCCCAAATTTCTTAGCTGCTTTCCAGTGAGAAGTGTTTCACCCCACAAGATGCCAAATTAGCCTGTCTGACATTCCTTTTCTCTTTATTAAGGTACTTCTAGGGCAAGAAAAACACATTTAATAAGAACCCTACACTAGTTTAAATCCAAGGGACGCTCCAGGAAGAGAAACAGAGAGATGAAAACCCCCAAACGTTAAAGGAATGAGAAAAATCGATTTATAACCTAATATAAAAGTTGATGTTTTTGTTCCACTCATTAACTGCTCTTTCTATGCCTCATCACGCCAGGACCACCAAACCCAGAAGTGCTATGAAAGCATCACGCTGGGTGCTGCTGCTCCCATGCTCCTGCAGGAACGTTCAGGTCTGTGCGAGCTCGGGGGCTGCACCCGACAGTTACCAACAGGTTTTCCAAAACCCACAGTTAAGTTTTTACCGGTTCGTTTCAACGAGGGTGCCTACGCAACCTTCCCTTCGCCTGGGACCGGTCCTGCCTTTCAACTGCTCTCAGAAGGATCCTTTCATCCTGAGAGAACACAGCTCCTTCCCCCTAGAATAACCAGGATAACTTTTTGAAGTTGTTTTGCCAGCATCCAGATCAAGCCGGGTTCATTTTTAATGACATTCCTTATGCTTCTGCTACGCAGCTACAAAGATTGTTTTGATACTTGAAGAATATTTGACTCGCTAGTCAAAATAAAGTACTGGAAATTGAATAAAAAAAACTAGCCTAGAATACAGAAATCACTTATTAACATGAATATGTTCTGCGGGATATGATCTGGACTGACTCCCCAATTAATGATGATACCACAAGCCTGCTGTTGGAGCCAACTGCACGAGACACCGGGCTATTAATTAACTGCTGCTGTTTTCCTCAGCTTTTGTCACCCTCCTAAATTGATTTTCCTCTAATTGAACGGACGCACGCGCAGCACAAGGGGACGGCTCTCGGGGTGACCAATTTTCCACGGGATTTCACGTGCAGTCACTCCAAAAAAATGAGCAACACCCTCATCCTGCAGGCTTGGGGCTGTTCCCAGCCTGATGCACTAAAAAGGTGGAGAACATCACAGCCTCCCTGCATCCCTGCGCTGCCAAGCCAGCTTCTCTCGCGCTATTTGTTATTATTATTGCTGAAATGCAGATGAATTCGTTCTCTGGGGGCTTTGCACCATTTTTTTTTTTATTATTATTATTATTTTGCTAAGCTGCGTTTTCTTTCCCAGAAACCTTATTTTGATGTAAATCTTGTAAACAGGGGACTAGTTTGTTCAACTGCGGAACGCGAAAGCTCTTCCAACCAAGTAGATCAGAAGGCTGCAGTTGGCTTAATGAAAGAGAGACTGACAATTAGGTTGGAAAAGTCAGCACGGGCTGGGTGGGGGGGTTGAGGAAAAGATAGATTTAAGGGTTTATTAATTGCCTGGGAGAACATTGAAGGAGAGCTGCAAAATAGCCAGAAAGGGTACGGGAGACGAACCTTCCTTCATTTTTATTACTATAAATGCCCTCAATGTAAAATGTCCATTGTTAAAGCTCATATAAAATGGTTGCACAAATGCTAAGTGCTGCAGCAAATAGAAAGTTTAGCCCTTTCGAAAGATTGTTCAATATTTAAAGTCTTTTCTTTGCAATCAGGTGTACCCATTTTGATTTCTTTTCAAGTTGAGCGCCATTCCCGAAATGACTACTAGGGGATAATTACAGTACTTTTCTCAAATGAAGTATAGACAAATCCAAGAAAAGCAGCCGAGCTGTCAATATCATGGCAATAACGCACAGGCTTTGTCTTGCCTTGACACCGAAAGCATCGATCCTCCCTCTGCTGCCACTAACGGCATAAAAGAAAACGAGCAGGGAGGACGAGGCTGCGCTGGAGCTCTCTTGGGAGAGGCTGAGTTTCACGCGCAGCCAAGACAGCAAGAGAACGCTCTTAGGTGAGGTTTGAGCATGCTTGAAAGTTGTGCCAGGTAGGTTCTGATTAGACACCAGGACATTATCCTTCACTGAAAAGGTTCTCGGGCACTAGCAGAAGCGACCCAGGGAGGTGGTTGCAACCCCATCCCTGGAGGGGTTTAAAATCTGGATAGACGATGTATTCAGTGATGGTTTAGTAATGGATATTTAGGGTTGGACTCAATCTCAAGGGTCTTTTCCAACCAAATGGTTCTATGATCTAACCACAAGCAGCACAATGCAGGAAGAAGCACCCCAATGCTCTTAGCTGGAAGCAAAATCAAGAGTTGGTTGGATTCAGTCTCAAGGGTCTTTTCTAACCAAATGGTTCTATGATCTAACCACGAGCAGCACGATGCAGAAAAAAACGCCCCGATGCTCTTAGCTGGAAGCGAAGTCAGGAGCCAAGAGGAGCATCCTGTGCACAAAGTTCTGAGAACCCATCTCTGATAGGAAGAAGCAAAACAGTTAACATCGGAAAGGAAAAACGATCCTGCTTTTGCTTTTATCTAATCTTAGCTGGATACAGCAGATTATGCAGAATACCAAGGAAAGCAGCATAAGCAAGATCCGTTGGTGCTTGAAATTATCCACATTATCTTAAAAATAAATGGCGCCTGTTGCCCCTTTGAAGTTCTGTCATGATTTTTAATCGGGGAGCCGAGGCTCGGATTTTATAGGTGAATTCATCAGTAATTTATGCTAATAGATTTCTGTCCTAACGCTGGATGCGTATCTCGGTATCTGTCGAGATGCCAGTGCCACGATAACCACAGGAATATCAATGCGTTCGCCACGTGCCTGTGGAGCCTCCGGCTCTGCCACAGCTGAGTGGGGCTGTGACCTCGTCCTGCAGAACGTACCAACTCCCTCCAGCCACACGCGCCCTTCCCAGAGCCAAAAACATCCCAGAAGTGCTTGAAAAACCTAAAGATTTGCCTGTTATCCCTGACAGGTCTGCAGGACCATGCCTGGTTGTACAGGGAGCACGCACAAGGGATCCAGTTGCACAGGCTGAGGAACCTGCTGTTCTTCTCTGAGCCAAGAGAAGGACTTGGGGGTCCTGGTTGATGAGCTGGCAATGTGCACTCACAGGAATAATTCCTTTAGACGGCGTTAAATAGAAGCAGTTCCTTCCAGTCACCTATAGAAGCAGAGCTGCGACCATTATTTTTCTTCTAAATTCCACCTGCACACCCATCTCTTTTCCTGGATGTGACAGAGATGCTGAAGGACAAGCTCTTCTTTTACAGAGTCTGTCTCCTGCCATAAAAGCTGCCGGGAGCTGAGCACAAAGAGCTGCACTCGGTGCTCACCCAGAGGACAGTGGCCAGCAAAGGCACCTTGCTCTCAGCTTTACTGCAGGATTTATTCCTTTCCTCGGTTCTGCTGGCCTTAGTGTCCCGGCAGCCCCTGTTTACTGGGAAGAGGCGAGAGCTCCATCGTCTTTGCCGCTGCTGGGAAATCTGCATCATCCCTGAATCACTATTGCACCCAAATCAAATCTGTCCAAACCCAGTATCTATGGATATAGAAGTATTTTAACTGCAACATCTGTGACAGGCAATGCCGAGGAAGTGACATTTATGAAAAAAAAATCAACAAAAATGTTATTTATGCATTTTTAAATGACAAATGAGCAGGTTTCAGGCCCAAACCACACGCATCATCATCTCCATTAGTCAAGCACAGAAGCACAAGCTTGACCTTAAAGCCTATAAAATGAGCTCTTTGCGTTTGATATTGGCACATGGGGAACACAAATGAATTGAGGTTTGTTACATAAACTGCGACAGGTGAATTTAGCCCTGCAGCGGCATCCATCACCCCCCAGAGAGGCTCCGAGCCGTGCCAGCAGACCCCAGCCATCTGCTGACACCGGGCGAAGGGCACTGCCTACAAGAGCAGCTCGGTTGTCCTCTGCTGGCTCTTAAACCTAGACTTAAATCAAACCTACAAGCGCTTTTCTCTGCTTCACCCTCCTTGGCTCATGGTAAACCTCCAACGTCGTCAATTTATTTATATTTAATATCTATAAAAGCAACAACTCCGAGTGATTTTCCGCTTTCATTGTCCCTTGAATGTCAGTGGCACAAACAAGCGTTTTCCCCCCTATCGTAATGGCCTTGGCACGAGGCCGGGGTGTCTTCAAGGATCATTTCATCAGGAGCAGGTGTATATTTGCGAACCGTACACTCGAGCTAAGGAGAAATCTGTCTGATATGGGTCTCAGTATCTCACAACAAAAAGGTTCAATGACAGCATCGCTGCAGAGGAAGGACAATGAGTGAAAACTACCGATAATCTAAATATCTGCAAGAGGAGCAGAAATGAATCGGTGGTAGCACCCCCTGCACCCCTGCCAGAACTCAGAAGTCTCTGCTCTGTAAAACTCATATTGGAGTCTGACTTTATCTTCATTTTCACCCCTTTCTCTAGAGAATCTGTGAAATATTCCCTTTCAATGGAGCTTGTGCCCTCTGGCATAAACTTTCCCCGAGTTTCAGTTCGGCTCACACGCCTCAAACCTCCCCTATTGTAACCGAGAAAAGAAAAAAAAAGCATTAATAAACCCGAAATTAAAATCAAATCTCAAATTCTAGCGGAATTTGCTCAAAAGGAAAGAGAATCAATTGCAGCCTGTTCCCGCTTCTTTAAAGCGGCCTCATATTGCTTCTAACGAAACAAAAATCAATAAGAAATACTTCATTTTTTTTAAAGCTCAATACCAGCTATGCAATCCGGTTGACAATTACGAGTGATCCGTTATGTCATCCAGCCCTTTCTCTGCTCCCCAGCTTGCCAAAGCCTGCAATCATGTATTATTGCTTGCAAGTACATCTTTAAATATTGGTTTGCTTTCCACTTTTCCATGATGATCATTCAGAAATAAACTGAATTTGCTGATCAATCCCATTGACTTGAAAGCACCAGTTATTAATGCCTCCAGTTTGTTGCTGGCTCCCGAACTTGATCCATTAGTTATGAGCCTCCATTGAATGAAAACACGCATCCTCACAGCATTGGGGGGGGGGGTTGTTTCAGTCCCTTTTCCCCAGGAGGCACAACTTGGTTTTTTAAAACCAGCACGAGATGATAATGTAATTTCACCACAATAACTTCCTTTGTGGATAAAAGCGACAAAGCTATATATTTTTTTTTGAAGGGCTTCATTAAAGATGACTTCATTTTCTTTCCAAATCACGCATTCCTCTCTTTCATCTCCTGCTCGCCTTTTCCTGGATCTATTCGCTCCAGTCTTTAGACGCTCAGATCCAGAGTAGAACAATGCAGGGTGTTTCTCAGCTGCCTCTGGGAGGGCTTCCAGCATGGCAAGAGTTCTGCTTGCCCAGGGTGTCCCAGCAGACGTGGTCAGACCTCTGAGGTGCTGGATGGCTTTGTTGGCCACATCCCAGCATCATGGGACTCCCCTCACCAGGGACTCAGTGCCCCCATCACCCCCAGGGAGACAGTGTTCAGAACAAGACCAGTTCCTTACATACAGCTCCGTTAGGCTCTAGGCTTGACCATGGAATCTCTGGAGCCAACCCAACCACAGCAGGAGTGACTCCATCCTCACAGAAACTGCATCTCTCATACCTTTTTCAACTTAAAACCATTCCTCCTCATCCCATCCCTGCCCTCCTTGATCAAGAGCCCCTCTCCAGCTTTCCTGGAGCTCCTCTCAGCACTGGAAGCTGCTCTGAGGCCTCCCTGTTCCTTCTCTTCTCCAGGCTGAACAACCCCAACTCTCTCAGCCTGTCCTCACACAGGAGATGCTCCAGCCCTTGGATCACCTAACTTGAAAATCACATTGACTAGGTTCAATTTTACAAATAATTTAAACGCGTTCTTAAGGGGAAGCTAATGAATCGACTTGTTGAAGTCGAAAAGATACTCGAATATCCAATCTAAAGCGTTGAGCATCTTGCAAGATCAAATCCCACAAGAGGTCACATTAGTCACAGCAGCTCCTAGAGCCGTTAATGGGAGGTACAGGCTCGCACTGCGGACACCCTTGTGCGCACCCCGCAAGCTGTTTCCACAAACTCTCTTGAAGTTTACTGTGGGCCAATTCAAAACCAACAATTTTTAAATCTCCGAATTACAAACTTCACCATTTTCAGTGCAATTCACAAACGCCAAGAGTGATCATTATGTCTCATTTGGTAAAGAAGAAAATAAATCGCTTCATAATTCTCTGGCAGCTTGATGCCCTAAATATATCTAACCCTGGTGGGGAGGCTTCTGCTTAGAGCAAGCCTAACTTTAGCTGCTTTTTTCTTTCCATTGCAGATATTCCTAAACTGTCCTATTGATCCTGAGAGAAGAGGATCATTCGTTCTCCCCTGAAGGCTGCACCGAAGCGACCTTGCTGATGTAAGTGGAAAGTGCATTTGATCAGCATCAAGGGGAAGGTAAAACTGCATCTTCCAGACCTCAATGAGCGAGCCCAAGCGGCACATCCATCCGCCTGGTACCACGCTGAAAGCTGATGGTTCCCTCCTATTACTGCTGACGTGCCACCCATGAGGCTGTAAAGCCTCGGGGCTCACACACCAATAAGGATTTGGAAAACAGGAGGCAGTGGCAGATAGGACTGCTGCTCAGCAGAGAGGAAACGTTGAGGAAATTCTCCACCAGTGGTTTGTAGCTTCAAAATGTTGGCAAAGAGCACAGAGGTTGCGTCCATCCTTCTTGTTTTATCAGGCAGAAAAGATAGAAGTTTCTGATCTGAATAAGAGAGGAAGAATGGGGCCCTTAGGACTCTCCAGGCACAGCTTACCCTGCGAGAAATCAAGTCAACAAGAAAAGCATAATCTAGAGGGAGATCACTTCAGGTTACAGGAAATATGAAAGACCTCACTGAAGTGGGACATGGAAAAATCGTGACTCCAAAGAGGGTGAGCAGAGACACTGAGTTATGAGGCCCCTCATAGTGAAGAAATCCCTCCTTACGTCTAGTCTAACTCTGCCCCTCTCCACTTTATCCCCATTATCCCTCATCCTATCACCCCAAACCTTTGTAAACAGCCCCTCTCCAGCTTTCTTGTAGCCCCTTCAGGTACTGGAAGGTCGCTATAAGGTCTCCTCAGAGCCTTCTCATCTCCAGGATGAACAACCCCAACTCTCTCAGCCTGTCCTTATACAGGAGGTGCCCCAGCCCTCGGATTATCTTTGTAGCCTCTTCTGGACCCATTCCAACAGCTCCATCTCCTACTTATACGTTGAGGTTTCTCCTTCTTGCTTTTGAAGCACCCTTGGGGGTTGCCCTTCTCACAGCAGAGTACGCTTTGGAGGAGAAAGAGGGTGACGCATTCTCGAGAAGGTTATTTACAAGCTCTCTTTTCTCGAGATCAATGTGTTGAGGCTGGTGAAGGATGATTTCAATTTTGCCTTCAAAACTTGGCTCAAACAATGCTGACAATGCAAACCTCCCCACGCCATCCAGAGATTAGACTTGTTCTGCTCTTTTTAATAGGGGGCTGAGTGTGCTGCTTGCCAGCGGGCTCTCAGCACCGTGGCTCTTTGTCTTTTAGCAGATTCTGAAAAGCACGCTGCAGAAATAACCGATTTGCCTCTGCATTCACTCAAGATGCTTCCGATGCATCCCAGAGGGGTCAGAGCTGGGAGCGCCCCGCAGGACAGAAGGCAAAAAGCCTTCTGGAAACTAGGTGCAAACAAAATTACAGCAGTCGAACAAATCGGATTTAATTCTGGGTTACTACAGGCTCTTATGACCTCAAACAATTCGGCGATTGAGGGCACGATGGCAGCACTAGGACATCAGTGTCCTGTGTGGTGTTTGAGTTTGTAAGAGGTTTATACTCGAGCATGCAAAGCAATTTATAGCATGAGGTACCTTTGGCACAGACCATCTCCTGGGAAACGACAGTCTGGCTGAGGTTGATCACCCTTGACTTCACCTAGAGCTGTTTACTCCCTGAACCAGCAATTAATCCCACTGCCTCCCCACCCCTAAAACTTGATAAAAGCAATAGGCTGCTGAAGTGAATGACGTCTTTCACCCTGTGGCAGCAGCACCTGGTGCTGTAAGGTCCATTGCCTCACTGGTGTAATGAAAGCCATACGAGCAGTGGGTTATCCCTTGATGCGAGTTAAGGACCAAACAAGCAGCATCTGCAGACACTGCACCGAATGTAGACAAGAGCCTGTGGTTGTTAAAGCATCGTAGCAGTTTCCTCTCCAAGGAACACTCCCCAAAATCTTTGATGTCTTATTAGTTACCTTTGGCTAACTAGTAAATTGCACCTCACCCCGTTTTCTGCATTTTAGTTTTTTCCAGGAGAGCATCACCACTAAAACATTTGCTTTACCAGTTGCAGTAAAGTGCAAGTCTTTCCCAAGAAAAACTGGGAGTCTTTTCTTCCCAAGCCTGTCCCCCCCATCATGCCAGAGCTGACTTGTCATTGCATTTGTCCTTGTTTTGAAAGCCCAGCACTACGAGGCAGCCTGTGTCTCAGAAGAGTCCTCAATCTGTGCTAACAAAGTAAAGTTATAAAGGAAAATTAGGTATCCATCATCTTATTCCCTCGTGTGTGGCTATAAGCTCCTCCAGCAGCATCCAGGCTGCTTGAGCACTGGCCTGTGACAGCGCAATAGCATCACTGCTCATTACTGCACTACAAATAACGAGCAAGCACATACAAATAAAGCTCCAAGCTTTTCCATTTAATCCTAGACCCCTTCAGCATTTCCCTCCTTCACCCAGGAGGTCTCAGCCCAAAACCAGCTGGAAGGACCAGGCAGAGAGCGGGTCCCCGGAGTCACCCCTCCCACCACTGGCTTTGCTTTCCGAGCCCTTTTCCATCATCTCTCCCACAGTCACTGGGTGTGCTGCTCTCCCTGCTCGCTCCTTATTTAGCCTCTGGATTGTAAAGCGTTATTAAACTCATCCCGATCCACTTCAGAGTGGCAGACAAAGCTGCCACGCTTCACCAGCAGACGATTTATTAGTCCGTTCTGCAAGACTTTAATCTACTTGGAGGGTTTTCTCTTCTTTTTTTTTATAATTCATAAATGGCTATCTTTATAATCTCCAGTCAAACTGCTCCTTACTTGATCTTTACACTGTTAACATGAAGGTCTTTAATTGCATCTCTCCCAGAGCCGCAACCTCCCGCAGGAGGCATCTAAGCCAAGAGGGAGCTGGGAAGGCAGAGCCAGAATGCTTTGCTATCACCCACTTCCAGGTTGGGCACCACTGAAATACGTGCAAAGCATCGTGTGGGAATGGCGATTGCTTTCCAGGAAAAGGAGAGATTCACTTCCAATCAAAACAAAGGCATCCAACCTCCCTGCTCAACAAGGTGTGATGTGTCAACAAGTGGTGATTGATTTAATGTGTGGCCAGCAGGAGCGGAGAAGGGATCATCCCCCATGTACTCAGCACCACTGAGGTTCATCCTGGGTTCATTTTTGCGCCCCTCAGCACAGGAAAGACATTGAGGGGCTGGAGCGTGTCCAGAGAAGAGGAATGAAGCCAAGGAAGGGTCTGGAGAATCATAGAATCACCAGGTTGGAAGAGACTCACCGGATCATCGAGTCCAACCGTTCCCACCAATCTCTAAACCATGACCCTCAGCATCTCAAAATAGAAGGGGACTTATAAGATGTGGCTGAGGGACCTGGGATTGTTTAGCCTGGAGAAGAAATGGCTGAGGGGAAACCTCATTGCTCTCTACAACTACCTACAAGGAGGTTGCAGCGAGGTGGGTGCTGGTCTCTTCAAACAAGCAAGAGGAAATGGAACAAGAAGAAATGGCCTCAAGTTGCACCAGGGGAGGTTTGGACTGGATATTAGGAGAAATTTCCTTACTGAAAGTGTGATGAAACATTGGAAGAGGCTGCTCAGGGCAGTGGTGGAGCCTCCATCCCTGTAGGGGTTCAAAAAATAATTGTACGTGGCACTTCAGGACATAATTTAGCAGGCGCAGCAGCGTTGTGTTGATAGTTGGACTGGATGATCTTAAAGGTCTTTTCCAACCCTAATGGTTCTCTGATTTTTGGCTACATTTATTAAAAAGCAGCCCCAGCCCAGCACACAGTCAGCATCCCCCACCCTGGGCCAAGGCAGACACCACCGCAGCCAGCGGCTCCTGTGCTCTGCAGTGCCTCAGGGGTAAAACAAAAAAATGAGATTTTGACCAAATAAAAATTGCACAGAATGCATAATTTTTTGGCAAAGGCTTCCTCTCCCTTCCCCCAGTGAATGCTTATAAAACAAAAATACAGTTTTAAAAGCAAAAAGTGAATAACTTTGCATATTTTAAAGGAAGCCAACACAAAACACTTCTCTGTATGCAAACACTTTAAGCAGCTAATGTTTACTGGACACAGTTCTGGGTTTTTTCCCCCCCTCTCTACATTTGAAAAAGACCAAAAGCTTCCCATGGAAAATTATGGAAATAAACTATAAAGAGAAGCCTGCTGTTTTTTCCTAGGGTTTTTTTCCACATCAGGTTTCAGTATGCAAGTCACGTTCCCACCGTGAAGTGGAAGGCCACGCAGAGCACAGATACAATCTAGTGAAGATTTTGTGTACGCTGTCTAAAATAAAGCCACATCAGCTCTCTTTTGCTGGTATCAAGGCCTGCTTAAAAATATTATTCTTCTGCCTCATCACCAAAAGAGAAGAGATACACAGAAACAGGAGAGGTGAAATGTAAACAGAGTATTTTGGATTCACGTATAGAGCCTTGAGAAGAAGATAACTAAACCCGGTGGTGCAAGGCAGCTCCTCAGGCACTGGTGGGCATTGGAGCGTGGAACAAGGTGTTCTCAGTGTGAGGTCAACGACAGCTTCAGAGAGGGGTCCAAAACCTCTGTTCCCATCTGCACTTGGGAGCTGTGTTGATTGGTCTTGGGGGTAAAGCCAAAGCAGCAAGCGGTTGCTCATAGGACACTGCAGGGGATGGTCCCTCACTGCAGGGGATGGTCCCTCACTGCAGCACCCAAGAGTTACCGTTAAATAAAGGAAATTAATTTTATAATCTTTCCATTTGCAAGAAAGACTTGGTGTTTGATAGGAATGGTTGGACTCGATGATCCGGTGGGTCTCTTCCAACCTGGTTATTCTATGATTAACGTATTCAGACTCGCATACCTTGTGTTTGGTTAGCGCTGAGGGACTGAAAAGAAGAGAAATCCTCTCAGTTTGGGGTCTCTTACTGTTTTTCTTTCCCACTAAATCTTCCTCACCCCTCCAGGTCTTGCAGTATGAACGCAATTGACTCACTTGGAAACCCTCTGTGAATTTTGAACTCTGCATCTGCCGCTTGGCCAACAAAGATCTTTGGAAATGGCAAACTTGGCTTTCAACTTCTCCTCTATGACAAGCTCAGCAGTTGCTGAGGTTGCCCAGTGGCACCGGCCACTGCTGGAAGGAAAGGTGACATCCCAGCAGCTTCATCTGGACACCAGAGCCACCCTCCCTGGTATCATGCCCATCACCAGGGTCACTGGGCAACTTTAAAGCTCTTGCTAAAACCAGAGAGCATCTTACATTTCAAAAGCCAATTTGTTTTCTATCTTTTGGAGTTCATTTTCTCTGTTTGCTTAACACCTTGAAAATGCCAAATAAACATCAGATTTTTTTTTTTTTTTTTAAAAAGGTATTAAAAAGTTTCATTTTTTTCTTTCTTGTAATAATACCGCGACACGCACAGTANAGAAACAAGGCAGAATTCAGAGGTGCAGGTGCCAGAGAATGACAAGGATAATCCCAGCCCTTCAAGTCTCTAGAGGACCTTCTCCTTCTCCCGCTCCTTCCTCTCCATCCTCAAATACCCCTTCCCAAAGGGGGATCAGGGAGGAGCACAGGGAGAGGAGAGTTTCCCCCCACAGGCACAAACTTTCTTCTTCCACACTTAACACCCTTCTACATAAAGAAAAAATTCTTCACAGAAAGGGTCATTAGGCAAGGGAACAGCCTGCCCAGGCAGGGGGTTGTCTCGCCTTCCCTGGAGGGGTTTAAGGGACGGGTGGACGAGGTGCTGAGGGACATGGGTTAGTGATTGATGGGAATGGTTGGACTCGATGATCTGTTGGGTCTCTTCCAAACTGGTGATTCTATGATTCTATGTAGTCTTCCACGTCCTCCCCCTGGCCAATGCCCACTGCTATGGGAAAGCTGCTTTCCTCTGAACATCCCAGCCCTTCCTGAGAGAGAAATCTCCTTATCCCCAGTAGATAGAAGGCTTTGGGTCAGAAGGGACCTTTACCAGGAACACTTCCCATTGGATCTGGTTGCTCCAAGCCCCATTCAACCTGGCCTTGAACACCTCCAGGGATGGAGCAGCCACCACTGCTCCGGGCAACCTGAGCAGTTACCCACCCTCAATGTAAAATAAGTCTTCCTTATATCCCATCTAAATCTCCCATCCCTTAGTTTAACACCCCTTGTCCTGTCATGCCAAGTTCTGCCTTATTTTCTTCTCAACAGGAGCAGCCAGACCCCGTCACAGTTTCTCTTCCCGTCGCTTCAACTTTCTCTGAATGTGCTGGAACAGCCGAGAAATTGGCTGCGACTTGGAACCGTTCCTGCGTTTCGCAAGGGCGTTGGGAAACAAGCCGGGGCTGCAGCTGGCCAAATTAATTTCCAGTATAATTCCACTGAAGTCCAATTTTAACAGGCATTTCAAATAACGTGCTCTTTTCTTGCCCTTTGCATGCATAGAGAAAAAAAAAATTTAAAAAAGGTATTAACAACTCATCCCAAATCTTTGCATGGGTAATTTGACATGTGGGTAGTAAAGTTCTCGGTGCACTCGCAGGTTGGCAGGTGACCAACCTTCTGCTCAGCCAGTTGGTTTCCTCGCACGGGAGGAAAAAAAGGAGATGCCCTTCCCGGGTTTCACAGCACGGACCACACCGAAGCTGACAGGTCGGCGATTAATCGCAGGAGAATTTCTCCGAAAGCCAAGAAGCATCCCAAGTTTTCTTTGTAAACTGGTTCCACGGAAAGATAATTGCAAGCAGAGTCTCATTCCACAGTCTTTAATTTTCTTGTCTGACTAAGCAGGCATAATTTACACCCATCAGTTGCAAATGGCTTCTCCCACCAATCCTAAAGATAGAGGGCTTTTTTTTTTTTTTGTTAAGGGAAAAAATATATATTATTTCCTCCCTCTGCAGAAAAAAAGGATGAAAAAATACATGGAAAGGCAGTCTGACACAAATATGTATTTCCACTCAGCCTAGTTCACATTATGTTGCAGCTCAGAACAGGGAGTACTTGATGGAGCTGACTGGCCAAAGCAGCTTCTCCTGTCAGGGGACGAGCATGCAGTGTGATAAAGATAATAATTTAAATGGGTCTTACTTATTCATTTGTTCCCCGTTGCCCTTTTCAGCCCGTAAGACACGTTACAATTGTACGCAGCCGCCTGCCGCTGCGCGAGGCTGATGAGAGCTCCGTGCACCCAGTGGGATGCTGTCACCCTCCAGGCACCGAGACAGCTCGGTCCCTGCTCGCCACCACTGCGTCACAGCCAAAAAGGCCGCGCAGCTCCTCGTCTTCTCCCAGGTGTCTTCTGCCTCGTGCGACTCCGCCAGCGTGGATGGCTGGAAGCACACAGCCTGGTCTCTCTGGGTAAGTCCCAGCCCATCCCTGCGTTCAAAACCAAGATCACTTCAAAAGCAGCAGCTGATCAAAGGAGTCACTGCCGGGAAGGCACCCGACGAGGAACCCACAGCACAAGCCAGCGTGGATACAGCTGCCTCAGCACCAGCACTGGAGCCAGCGTGGCTGAACCACCTCCCACCGCCTGCCAGGGGTCCCTGGTTTCTGCTGTCCCCTCCCAGGCAAAAGCAACCAGATATCTCTGGGTGACACCACTGTGAGCCAGGAGGGGACCCGAGATTATAGAATCACCAGGTTGGAAGAGACCCACCGGATCATGGAGTCCAACCATTCCCATCAATCACTAACCCATGTCCCTCAGCACTTCGTCCACCCGTCCCTTAAACCCCTCCAGGGAAGGTGACTCAACCTCCTCCCTGGGCAGCTTCTGACACTGCCCAATCACCCTTTCCATGAATTTTTTTTTCCTAATGTCCAGCCTGACCCTCCCCTGGTGGAGTTTGAGGCCATTCCCTCTCCTCCTGTCCCCTGTCCCTTGGGAGAAGAGCCCATCTCCCTCCTCTCCACAACCTCCTTTCAGGTAGTTGTGGAGAGCAATGAGGTCTCCCCTCAACCTCCTCTTCAACAAATTGTGGCGTAACTGATTAAAAAGAAAAGCAACATTTCCCATCCTTATTTTCTCATTCAAGGATCCTCCAGTACCCTCAGTTTAACCAGGCAGGAAAGACTGACAAACTTCTCTAGTCATCATCATTCTTTTAAGGGTTTGTGCTCAGGCTCTCCCAGCACCCATCTCACCCCCTAGGTCTGCTCTGGCTGGAAAAGGGGTGATGGAAGGAATTAGTGATGCAAAACCCACCTAGTTGAAGGGAGAGCCAGTTCCCATCTCCTACCAAACTGGAGACATCAGGAATATAAACTCCTGCCTGCTCCCACCAGCTCTGCTGGCAGAACCCAACCAACAGCACAGACCTGCTGGGTCCCAACCCAACCCAGCCACTTGCCACGAGGAGGGGGTTCTCACCAAGACAGGCAGCGTCAACTGCTTCACAGATGGGAACGAAGGAGCCTTTTGATCTGTTTAGACACTTGGGCTCCACACATGGCTCTGATCAGAATGTTCCTCGTGGCGTCAGCCCCTGCAAACATCCCCATACAAGAACAGGAGAGCAGCAGTCGGTACCAACTCCCTTCTCATTTTCACAGCTTCTGCGGAGCGTTCCTGCTCTCTGGTTTGACAGGAGCTCGCATTCTCCCAGTGCATTTGCCTGACTTTCACGATAATATATTCAGCAGAACTGGATACATTTCAAACCAGCTATTACACCACGCTATGTTCCAACACAAATATATGCAGTGTAGTGCAGCAACAATTCTTATAGGAGTATTATCCTGTAACACAGATTGGGGGGAAAAAAAAACCACATTTCCCTCCCTGATTGGATGCCCACCCCATCAGCCTCGCTGCGTGGGGGATCACGGAGCAGAGTGTGCCGCAAAACAAGCTTTCCTGGTTGCTTGCACAATATTATTGAGAGAGGATAAACCTGATAAATATCTAGAAAGCGAGAAATCTCCATACATTCAAATCCTTTGTCCAGCAACATGTTATACATCATACGTGCATCCAGGCCCTCTGGTCTGGTGAGAGCTCACCTGGAGCCCCGTGTCCACCTCTGGAGCCCCGTGTCCACCTCGAGATCTCAGCAAAGAAAAGACATGGACATATTAGGGCAAGTCCAAAAGAGACCAAAGCAATGGTCCAAGAGCTGGAGCACCTCCCATGTGAAAAGAGGCTGAGAAATCGGGTTGTTCAGCTCAGAGAGGACTCCAAGACCACCTTATTTCAGCCCTTCAAAACTTAAAGGGGGCAATAAGAAAGATGGCAAAACAACTTTTTAGCAAGGCCTGTAGCAAAAGGACAAGGGGGCTTTAAACTAAAAGTGGAGAAGGATATTAGGAAGAAATTTTTTGTAATGAGGGTGGTGAAACACAGGAACAGGTTGCAGAGAGATGAAGGGGCTGCCTCATCCCTGGAAATATTCACAGCTGGGTTGGATGGGCCTCTGAGCAACCTGATCCTGTTGAAGATGTCCCAGCTCCTGCAATGGGGTTAGAATTATAGAATCACCAGGTTGGAAGAGACCCACAGGATCATCGAGTCCAACCATTCCCATCAATCACTAAACCATGTCCCTCAGCAGATGGACTGGATGACTTTCCGGGTCCCTTCCAATTATCCAATACAGTTTCTGGTATTCTCCTCATTCCCTCACCCTGTGGTGGCGATGGCAGAACCCTCTGGTGCCTCCATCACCAGCCCGAGTCTCACGGAGAGCAGAGCACGGCAAGAAAAACCCCTGCTCAGGCTGTGGGCGAAGCATGGGGAAACACAGCACTTTTGCTATTACAGATGAAACGCTGAGTAGGAAGTGGAAATTTTTCCTCTTTCCCTCCCACAACAAGCAAAATATAAAATTACAGTAAGTTCGCGGGAGAAAACATGGTTTCTTGCTGCTTGCTTTTGCAAGAGCTCCCAGGGCATGGGTGGCACCATCGACGTGCCCTGGCCTTTTGCAAGGAATCGATGCTAAACAGACCCAAGGTCTGACAGGCTGAGAGAGTTGGGATTGTTCAACCTGGAGAAGAGAAGGCTCCAAGGAGACTTTAGAGCGGCTTCCAGTACCTGAAGCGGCTACAAGAAAGCTGGGGAGGGGCTGTTCACAAAGGCTTGGGGTGATAGGATGAGGGGCAATGGGGATAAACTGGAGAGGGGCAGGTTTAGACTAGATGTAAGGAGGATTTTTTTCACCATGAGAGTGGTGAGACCCTGGAACACGTTGCCCAGAGAAACTGAGGCTGCCCCATCCCTGGAGTGGTTCAAGGCCAGGTTGAATGGGGCTCAGAGCCCCTGATCCAGTGGGAGGTGTCCCTGCCCATCTCAGGGGGGCTGGAACTGGATGATCTTTAAGGTCTCTTCCAACCCAAATATTCTACGATTCTTTGGCACCACAGGTGCTGCTGTGCCCAGCCGAACGCAGCCCGCGGCGCTCAAGCAGCACAACAGCAGCTCCCAAATGATTCTTTCAGAAGGAATCCTGACTGTATCCAAACTTGCCATTTAAAAAGGAAAAAAAAAAAAAAGAAAAATCTACAGTGGCATACGCAGAGCTGCAGGAGGAGCCAGGATCCGAACGAGAGCGTTGGGAGAAGAAGGAGGGAGAAGGAACGAGCGCACGATCAGGCAGGGGAGAAAAGGATAGAGGGGATTCTCCATCATGGGTGAACCTGTGAACCGCAGGCTTAAAATTAATTTAGCAAGCCATCCATCGAGCTGCTGGGTGTCAGAGCTGAGGGTGAGCTGGGACTGTTTCAGTAGAGGGCACTCAAGTCCCAGGAATCCGCATTTCTCAGCCCCGGTGTGTTTACTTGGTGATGTTTTAGGAGCCGGCTGGAGCCCATGAATCTCGGTAATGGGAGCCCTGAGCCTCGTAACTCACATTGATTGTGGTTCTATTACACCTGATGCGCATAAATCTAAACAAAATGCATGTGGATGGAGCTAATTCAAACGAACCCGTTTAGACACCATTAAAAAAAAAATAAAGGGGAGCCTCTTTTTCTTCATTAGCGTGGAAAAACACCGCGGCTATAGAAACGCTTCTGTCTCCTTCTGCAAGGTTCCATCCTGCTGCTGCTGCTCGGAAGCAGGAGTCTCATTTGAAAAAGTTCTTCGTCAATCAGCATCTTCCCCCCTAGATTATAATAATTCCAACATTTTTTTTTTCCACTTTTGCCAGCAGTTTCTTTTCATACTCAAAAATAGCCCGACGTCCTTACAGGCTTTAGAACGGCAATAAATCCACAGCTCTATTTGTCGGCGAGACAACTGAGATTTTTATGCATGTGGAAAAAAAAAAAAAGACAAAACATAAACAATTATCAAAATCCAGTGGAATAAATGACGCTCTGAATCCCACTGTATAAAAAAAGCAGCATGAAGATCCAGCTCATCCAAATATCCTCGTACCAAACCACAACAAATTGACTTCTAGATGAAACGCCATGTTCATAAGTTATAAACACAGCAAAGAGCTCACACTAATTGATATCCCATGAAATGCTGAATTAAAGGTCTTTTTGCAGCGGTTGTGGACTATAACACTGGTTTAGCATCACTAGGACAAACCGGAGAAGGACACCAAAAGCCTTCTGGTACCTTTGGTTGTCCCTCAGCAAGGCAACAATCCCAGATCCCTGAATAAGGTCCTACCTTGCACCACTGGTTGTCCACGTGGTCCATCTAACCCAGCATCCCACCACAAGCAGAAGAGCCCATGTAGCAGCACCAAGGTGGAGCTCTGGTCCTGGGTGGTTCTCTGGGGGTCTTAGAGACACAATCTCTCTTTCTCAACCATATTATCCTCACTGTAACCACCTGCTAATGGTCTTGATTCCCTTCAGCTGGTAGTGAGTTTGCTCTGATGGCTGAAGATCATTGTTTGCAGGTGTTCACAGAGTCAAGTTGTCTTTGTGGGGAAAAAACAAGCTGAGGTAACTATAGTGCAACATCTAAGAGTAGTTTCCAAATATTTGTCTTTTTAATCATGACACGAGATTCCATGGGAGGGCAGCAGGATGCGAGGGGCCGCACGCAAGGGCTGGGGGACAGTGTGGGGACTCAGGAATAGAAGGAAGGGAAGCCCAGATCTGCTGGAGGTGTTCAGGTTGCTTTGGGAAGGAAAAAACACACACAAAAAAACCCAAGTAATGAGACCTGCAGCTACAGAGCTGGTCTGCAGACCCAGCCACAGAGCTACCCAGCCCCTACCCAGGGTCCAGGCAAGCTTAGCATGTTTTCCTCTCCAAAATCTGATGAATAACTACTCCCGTCCTGCCCTCCTGAGCAGCGCAGATTTCCTTCTCTGACCTACAAACACCACCAGGGCTCTTCCTGACCTCCCTACGCCCATGAGAAGCTAACCAAATAAAATAATAAGGAATAAACTATTTGTGTTGGTACTGCAGTAGGATCCAGAGGCGAAGGTTAGAGCCTTATTAGTGCCAGCAAGAAGCAATATCTACTCACTAATGGACTTGCAGACTTCATCATCCCATCTACAAAATCTGAATTCTCGCCCCAAGTTACTGCAAATCAAACCCTTTTCTCTACCGGGTGGGGTCTGCAAAAGGTGAAAATCACCCACAGCTTTAACAGCTCCCCCTGCCTCCCAACAGGGCTTGGGGGGGGCTTTTCATTATCTCCAGGTGGGAAGACTCACCAGGTTGTGACATTTAATTTTATAATGAGTTCATAGAAGCAGCTGCCCCTTCCTTGCAGCAGTGAGTGAAGAAAATGTCTTCCATGCCCTTTTGCTAAATCTCATGCTTTTTTTGGTGCCGCGAGGGATAAAAATACCCTCCACGTGAGACGCCCTTTTCTGCAACCGTCTTTAACAGGGGTAAGATCTCCTGTGGGACGTCGGGGTCTCCGCTTGCTCACAATAAACAGTAAGTGGACAGGTTGGAGATTGCGCTTCTGCACTTTGGAGCTGTGGAGCAGCGCCTTTACCTCTCTGGTTCGACTCTTAGGTAAGGAGAAAGGAAAAAACCTCCTCCATCAGGATGTAATACTAGAGGTGATGGTCAGGGGTACCTTCCCATCATCCCAAACGAGGCACGAGTTAAACCGAGGAACCTGGGGAGGCTTTAGGAATTGTTACGCCAGCATCTCCCAGAGGGGTTGGTACAAATCTCCAAGAGGCTCTTGCAGCTTTTCATAGAATCGTAGAATAACCAGGTTGGAGGAGACCCACCGGATCATCGAGTCCAACCATTCCCATCAAACACTAACTCATGTCCCTCAGCGCCTCGTCCACCCGTCCCTTAAACCCCTCCAGGGAAGGTGACTCAACCCCCTCCCTGGGCAGCCTGTTCCAGTGCCCTATAATATATATTCCTTTCGACTCGGTGATGCTGCCGGCTATCAGATGCCCCAGCTAACCCCCCACTGCTGGAAAGAACAAGCCTGAGGTCAGACCCCACTGTTGATGGGCACGCAGAGGGTCCCCTGTGTGTCTGCCTCCTTGCAGCAGTGGGTGCGCTCGCTGGCTGCTGCCGCATGCAACACCCAGGAACTTTTCTTTGAGTCATAAACCGACAGTGAATCGCATCCGTCTCCTCCTCCAGCTCACACATTCAGGCTCAGGGAGGCTGGGGTGGGGTAGGTCGCTTCAGCTCAGGACGGCGCTCGGCTTTTCTCGCTGCCGGGGGGAAGCGACGGGCCAAGGAAAATTAAAAGGATGGACAGATATGGAGTAATGGCGTGTTTGTAAGAAAATTAAAGATCTGCTCTTCAGATGTTCCAGGCGATGCAGTTAGCAGACAGCTGGCAAATGGGAGCGATTGGAAATGATGGAATAGATCAAATTATTTAAATGAGAAAAAAATAAATTCGCCCTAGCCTAGCCCGGCAAGTTGACAAAGCAGCCTACTTATCCGCTGCCCGTGCAGCCCTTTGTCTCTGTCACCGAGGTCATTAAACTTGGGTTGCAGAGCCTGGGTTGGGTACCAGGACCGAAAAAGCACCCTGGGGACACCCCCCCAAGAACAGTGGGAATGGTCCTTGGACCCCCAAACCCAGCCTGAGTGGGGCTGCCCAGCTTTGCCCCAGGGGATATAAATGATAAGGGATATAAGTGGGGATATAAATGATATAGGATATAAATGGGAACATAAGCTCAGAGGCCACCGGGCACCCCAAGATTTATGAGATAGGAGCTATTGGGGGGCAGGGGACAGTGGGGCACCCTGAAATCTATGGGATAGAGGCTATTGGGGGACAATGAGGCACCCCAAGATCTATGTGATAGAGGCTATTGGGGGGCAGGGAACAGCCGGGCACCCCAAGATCTATGGGATAGAGGCTACTGGGGGGCAGGGGACAGCCAGGCACCCCAATACCTATAAGACAGAGGCTATTGGGGGGGCAGGGGACAGCCAGGCACCTCAATACCTATAAGATAGAGGCTATGGGGGCGGCAGGGGACAGCCAGGCACCCCAATACCTATAAGATAGAAGCTATGGGGGCGGCAGGGGACAGCCAGGCACCTCAATACCTATAAGATAGAAGCTATGGGGGCGGCAGGGGACAGCCAGGGCCCCCAATACCTATAAGACAGAGGCTATTGGGGGCATTGAGGCACCCCAAGATCTATGGGGCAGAGGCTATTGGGGGGGCAGGGGACAGCCGGGCACCCCAAGATCTATGGGACAGAGGCTATTGGGGGCATTGAGGTACCCCAAGACCTATGGGGCAGAGGCTATTGGGGGGCAGATGACAGCCAAGCACCCCAGGATCTACCCAACAGGGCTTGTTGGGGGGGCAAGGAGACTTTGTAATCCCCCCCATCACCCCGTTGTTCCCCTGCTTTGCCGTCCAACCCCCGGGTCCATGCCCGGTGGGGGGGGGGAAACGGACCTGCTGAGCCCACCCTGCCCTTGCAACGGGTCTGGGGGTCGGAGGGGTGGGTTAGGGGGGTGGTTTGTGTGTGTGTGCGTGCGTGTGTGTGTGTGTGTGTGTGCGTGTGTGGCCGCTCCACTCCGGGGCTTTGCGCGAGCCGAGCGCATCAGCGGTAGGAGGGGACACCGAGCGGCTCCTGCGGGGGCACCGGCAGCCCCGGCTCCGCAGGTGCCGCTCGACCGGCGCCGGGATCGGCTCGGATTTTTAGCATCGAACCTGCCTCGCCTCAAGCTTCAGCTCGGCTCAAGCTCGGCCAGGAGCGGCTGCCGCGGCCGCACTAAGATGTGTCATGAGCCGTCCGGCCTCAGCCTGAGCCCCGGGCAGCAGCCCCCCGCTCCCCCGCTGGGGCCCTAGGGCCCGGGGTCCCCCCCAAACCCCCCAACGATGCCCCATCTCTGGCCGGCCATCCGCGGCGTGCTCTGGGAATACTGGGCAGCGCTCCTGGTCGGGGGGTTCTGGGGCCACTGCTCGCACGGGATGCCGCATGTCATCCGGATAGGTAAGGATGGACTAGTTTATTATTATTGTTGTTTATTTTCTTTCCCCGCCGCGGGACGGGTCGGGAAAGGAGGGGAGAAGTTGCGGGGAGCGATTACCGGGGAAGGGGGATGCTCTGGAGAGGAGAGGAGCGAGGGGCTGTCCCGGCACGGAGAGGGGCTGTGCGGGGACCAAACGGGGCTAAACGGGGCGGGGGGGGGGGGGGGGGGTGTGCTGAAACCCCGAAGACNAAAGAGGGGAGATGCTGAAACCCCGAAGAGAAGTGATGCCTGAGCTTCGGGGGGGGGGCGGGGGGGGGGGGGGCGGAAACCCCGAAGACGGGGGATGTGAGGCCTTAAAGAATGAGAATGCTGAGACCCTAAAGAGGGGGAATGCTGAGCGTTGGAGAGGGGGGATGTGAGACCCATGAGAGGGACATGGTGACCCTCCAGAGAGGGGGGGAGGATGCTCTGCACCCAGAGAGGAAGGGTGCTGAGACCCCAAAGAGGGGGAATGCTGAGCTTTGGAGAGGGGGGATGCNGATGCTGAGCTTTGGAGAGAGAGGGTGCTGAAACCCTGAAAGGGGGAGATGCGAGACCTTAAAGAATGGGAATGCTGAGAACCTGGAGAGGGGGGATGCTGAAACCCCAAAGAGGGGGANCAGAGAGGGGGGGATGCTCTGCACCCAGAGAGGGAGGGTGCTGAGACCCCAAAGAGGGGGAATGCTGAGCTTTGGAGAGAGAGGATGCTGAAACCCTGAAAAGGGGAGATGCTGAGTTTTGGAGAGGGGGAGATGCGAGACCTTAAAGAATGCAAATGCTGAGAGCCTGGAGAGGGGGGGCGCTGAAACCCCGAAGAAGGGGGATGTGAGACCTTAAAGAATGGGAATGCTGAGAACCTGGAGAGGGGGGATGCTGAAACCCCGAAGAAGGGGGATGTGAGACCTTAAAGAATGGGAATGCTGAGACCCCAAAGAGGGGGAATGCTGAGCTTCGGAGAGAGAGGATGCTGAAACCCTGAAGAGGGGGGAAGCTGAAACCCCAAAGAGGGGGAGAGGTGAGACCCGTGAGAGGGGCATGGTGAGACTCCAGAGAGGGGGGAATGCTGAGCTTCAGAGAGAGAGGATGCTGAAACCCTGAAGAGGGGGGATGCTGAGCCCCGGAGAGGGGGATGGGGACCCGCCAGAGAGGGGGGGATGCTCTGCACTCAGAGATGTGCTGAGACCCCAAAGAGGGGGGATGCTGAAACCCCAAAGAGGGGAGATACTGAGTTTTGGAGAGGGGGGATGTGAGACCCCAGAGAGGGGCATGGTGACCCTCCAGAGAGGGGGGGATGCTCTGCACTCAGAGAGGTGCTGAGACCCCAAAGCAGGGGGATGCTGAGCCGCGGAGAGGGGGAGTGAGAGACCTTGAAGAATGGGAATGCTGAGACCCCAAAGAGAGGGGATACTGAGCCCCGGAGAGGGGGGATGTGAGGCCCCAGAGGGGGGGGGGATGCTCTGCATCCAGAGAGGTGCTGAGACCCCAAAGAAGGGGGATGCTGAGCCGCGAAGAGGAGAGGATGCTCTGCTGCCGGAGAGAGGGGATGCGGAGCCTCCAGAAAGGAGGGTTGCTGAGCGCTGGGGAAGAAGGATGCCAACCCCCTGGAGAAGGGGGAATGTTGAGCCCTCGGAGAGGAGGGATGCTGAGCTGCTGAGCTTCCCGAGAGGTACTTTGCCCCTGGAGAGGGGGATGCTGTGCTCGGAGGGCTTGCTGTGCCCCTGGAGAGGGGGATGCTGTGCTTGGAGGGCTTGCTGTGCCCCTGGAGAAGGGGATGCTGGGCGTAAGGAGCTGTGCCAGCGCACGGAGGGTGCTGTGCCGCTGCGAGGAGAGCGGTCGAGCTTGCTGCATTCGTGGTGCTGTGCAGGAGCTGCTTCGAGCCGGGGGGGCAGAGGTGCCCAGCACAAGGGATGGGCAGCCCCGGAGGATGCCAGCGAGCCGGTTACGCCGCAGCCGCTGCTGAGGGCCAGGCGTGTGTCGTTAAACTGCTGAGGTTCTGGGGAAAAAAATTAATTTTTAATAATGTTACATAAAGTAATTGCACAGAGAACAGCTTGGGAAGGAGTCGACGATCTTTCTCTTTCTAATTAAACGAGATACTAGTTTTTTAAGCCTGTCGTGTAAAGAACAGCGCTGATTTTCCTGTTCCATCCCGTGTACTTTGCTGTCAGGACACATTCCCAGGGATTTTCTGTCTGCCCGGAAAAAATTATAAGGACAGATTTACCTGTATTTTCAGGGATCAAATTCTAACCCAGAGAAACTAGCGAAAACTGAATAGATTTGTGGCTATTTTAAAGTGGGGGAAAAAATAGGTCTTATTTATCTCAGTGTGACTGCACAGCAGGAATGTGAAAAGCCGGTAAGAAAAATGCCAGTTCTTATGGACAGATGCTTGCTGGAGTGAAACACTGTCACCTCTGGAATGATTTTTGAGCCCCTGCATGGCCCAGATCATCTCACGGACAAGGGCTCGGCTGCTGCAGGTTGAACATCTGCTCCTCCCTGGCTTGCTGGGAGCCCAAGGCGCTCCAAGGCAAAGGTGGCCCTGGGCACCTTGTAGCACCAGCAACGCTGGTGGAAAAGGTTAATGGAGCTGCCTCTGGGGCCTGGCAAGTGAACTTTGGCTAGAGCCAAGCTGCTTGGTATGCTCAGCCGCAGCCTGGAACAGCTGGAGGTGTTTTGTGTGACAGAAACCCGCTCTCGGGAAAAGTCCCATACTGCTGACTGGGCATGTTGGGCTTCACCAGGAGGCTTCACGAGCAGGGGGGAGGCTTCACGAGCAGGGAGAAGGCTTCACGAGCAGGGAGAAGGCATCACGAGCAGGGAGAAGGCATCACAAGCAGGGAGAAGGCATCACAAATAGGGAGGAGGCATCACGAGCAGGGAGAAGGCATCACGAGCAGGGAGAAGGCATCACGAGCAGGGAGAAGGCATCACAAGCAGGGAGAAGGCATCACAAATAGGGAGGAGGCATCACGAGCAGGGAGAAGGCGTCACAAGCAGGGAGGAGGCATCCTGCTGCGCCGTGGCAGGTACCACCAGCCTGTCCCCTCCAGAGCGCTGCAGTGCTGTGGAATTGCCTCCATCCCCAGTGGGTCCCAGGGTGCAGATCCCCATCAGGACCACAAGCCGTGTGCTGGTGTCGTGTTGTAGCTGGAAGGGCTTGCAGCTCATCCAGCTTTCAGCAGGACGAGCCTGATCCTTGGTGGTTGGACCCGTCGTGCTGCCAGGCTGATGCTCTGGAGGTGGCGTGCGAGATGCTGCTGCTGCACAAGCAGACGCTCGCAAGGGAACAGGCTAAAATCGCTCAGACAAGGGGCTGCTAAAACCCTTGGGAACACCAGCCTGTGTTGTTCAGGCCCTGGAGTATCCCTGTGGCTCTGTGGGGATGTTCAGCCTCAAGTCGAGTTGCCTCAGTCGTCCTGAAAATTGGATTTTCTAGCCATGGCACAATAGGATAGAGGAGCTTCCAGCCCAGAAACTGCTGCCCAGCCCTTCAGTGAAATCACTCGGGTTTGCTGGGGCTCTTCTCCCCTTCCTCTGGGGCTCGGAGGCTGCCCAGGAGCAGGGTGATGGGGAGACAGGTGGGCAGGCAGGGAGGCACCACACGGCTGCGGATTCGCCTCCGCCAGCGCCTGCCGCAGCCCCAGCCTGCCTGCCAGCGCAGAGCAAAACCCTAACGCTCAGCACCTCATTTGGGCTTTTTCTTCATCATGTAAAATAAGAATCTTAAAGATCAGACACAGGCTTTAAACGGGGCTGCAGGGAGACGTCTGTTTACCTTCGCTCTCAGCTAAAACTGGCGTCGTTTTGACCTCTTTTTCCAGCCCACTGGAAAATCGCAGCCTTTCCCCTCCTCGTTAATTTGTGCAAAGCTGCCCTGGCTTTCAAGTAATTCTTTTAATTATTAGGTTATCCCAAGAAGTGGAGAACACTTGAATAAGTATTGGTTTAGGACTGAAAAATCAAACCAGAGAGAAAACAGGTAACTTTTCAAAGCTTTTCTTTTCCAATGAAGCTATTCAAATAAATACAGGGAGAGGTATCCAAGGAAGGGAAGGAAAAGCCAAAAGCGCTTATTCTCTCTCGGGTAAAATATAAATATTTAATCTCCACATCTAAATATAATCTATACCTCTACGCATACAAAGAAAGTCTGTGCCTCATTTGCTGGGTTTTCTTTATTAAGCAGGAGTCGGTATCTCGAGCTTATTCCCCAGCCGTTCCGTTCTCCTGCGATCTGTGAGGTAGTTGATAACGCCGTATCAGAAAACACCATCCAGATCGGCCGCGCGCGATTCCATGTGCTCGATTCGGCTCCAAGGGATTCTGGTTTAAAGACAGATAACCGGGAGGATGCGAGCGGAGGTGCTTGGCGTTTACACCCCAAGTGAGCGAGAAGCAGGCTGCGACGCTGCCAGCCCTGACTGCGGATGAGATCAGGGAGATTATACCTGTTATTAAGTGCTGCACTGAGCAGCTGAGTATTTGCAATATCATGCCCCTCATAGAGTAAAAGCAGTGAGTGCAAGATGATTAAGCTGCCTTCGATAGCCTATTTATCTAACCTTTCTCTTGGATTAAAAAGCCCTAGTAGCACCTCTTCAAAGTGATAGAGGAGAGCTTGATGCCATTTTGTAGAGCCCGATGGCACCAGCCCTCCCAAAGCAAGGTGGGATGACTTGGAAACGGTGTCACACGTGGAACCTGGAGGACTGGCGCTTCGGAGCAGCCCGGTTTCGATCGCCGGGCTCTGCCGAAGCATCATCAGAAATTACTCTGGGTGATTATTTTGATGGATGATGCGTTAGCGAGATATACGTGCCGCTCAGATGGATGCCAGCGGTTCGGCATTAATAACTAATGGGGAAAAAAAAAAATAGACCAGAGGAGCCGTCAATCCAATTTTAGCTCTTGCGTTTGTTGATTAGTGGGTTTGTTTGTATTCAAGGGTTGCTGAGGAGGGGGGAGACACCAAAACCACACAACCCGGCTGCCAGCGTTTGCCTCCCTGCTCCAGAGGGAAGAGGTGTTTGCATCCCCCTGTGGGGTGGGGACAGAGTTGAGGGTCCCAGCCTACCTTGTCCTGGGTCCCCCAACCCCACCTGCATGCCTGCCTTGTCCTTCCCCTGCAGGAGAAACACTTTGCACCCAGGAGGGATCGCATTCTGCTCCCTACATCTTTAAAAGGAATTGCCTTCCCCTCCTGAATTCTTGCTCTTATTGTGGTTTTTTTTCTCTACTGAGGTTACATTCCAGCTGATATTTCAGGCAATAATTATACCTCAAGCATGTCTGGAAGTCCCGCTCCTGATCGCTGAAGCCTCTGTGAGCAGGACCAGGCTCCAGTTTAAGCTTTTAAACAAATAGTCCTGCGTGGAGGAATTTATCGGATTTTATTTCTTGTAGCCTTTTTCTAAGCTGTGTTTGCACAGAGAAGGGGTCAGGGCATTGATTGTTTGTATGATTTGCAAGTAACACAGAAAAGACAATGAAATTGGATCGGAGTCAGCGTGGAAAAAAAAAATCATTGATTATTTTATATAAATACACAGAAAACAAGTTCTGCGGGTAATCCTCCTCCTCTGTGTGTTTGGCTTTTCTGAGGCTTATTATGCCTGTCTAGAATTTTATTGTGAAATCACCTTCCTACACTCAGCAAACTAAGTTTTATTTTTAAAAATAAAAGGAAAAGCAGGCTTTTCCAGGCAGAAAATAAAGCCGTGCCCACGGCTGGGAGCTGCGTGGCTGCGGGGTGTGTGGGTGCCGGGGGTGATCCTCAGGAAGGCTGGAGGGTGTATTTTTCTGTTCATAGAAATCACCAGGTTGGAAGAGACCCACCGGATCATCAAGTCCAACCATTCCCATCAATCACTAACCCATGTCCCTCAGCCTGCTGTCCCTCAGGGTGCGTTGGTAGGGTAGCTCAGCTCTCCATCCAGAGCTGGATGGCACCAGGGTGGGAGAGGAGCTGGAGCCCCACCTGCCTGTGCTGCCCTGGGGGAGCTCAGCCACAGAATGGGGTGCAAGCTGGCAGAAACTCACCTTTGTACTTTCATCCTCTAAAATGATTTAAGTGCATGTTTGCTTATGGCCCAAGCCAGCACACCAGGTTGTCTGAGCCCTGTGGGCACACCTAGAGGTGCACCCTGGCCTGGGCACCCCAAGAAGTGCATCCCAGGCTGTGAAAAATGAGTTGTGCACCCTGAGAAGTGCATCCCAGGCTGTGAACAATGAGCTGTGCAGCCCAAGATGTGCACAACAGCCTGTGCACCCCAAGAAGTGCACCCCAGGCTGTGCAAAATAGGTTGTGCACCCCAGGCTCTACACAATGGCTACTGCACCCTGAGAAGTGCACCCCAGGCTATGCACAATGGGTTGTGCACCCCAAGAAGTGCATCCCATGCTCTACACAATGGGCTGTGCACCCCAAGAAGCGCACCCCAGGCTGTGCACAATGGGCTGTGCACCCCAGGCTCTACACAATGGGCAGTGCACTCTGAAAAGTGTACCCCAGGCTCTACATAATGGGCTCTGCACCCCAAGAAGTGCACCCCATGATCTGCACAATGGGTTGTGCACCCCAAGAAGTGCATCTCAGGCTATGAACAGTGACCTGTACACCCCAAGAAGTGCACCCCAGGCTATGCACAATGGGCAGTGCACCCCAGGCTCTACACAGTGGGCAGTGCACCCTGAGAAGTGCACCCCAATGCGCCCCCAGTGATGGTACCAGCAGTGCAGAGCCGAGCCAGCCTGGGCCCCTGCCAAGGTGTGAGGATCACTGAGTGGGAAGCAATGAGAAATTCCTCTCCGTGGCTGGTGAGGTGATGAAATGTGGCAGGGTAGGAGCAGGCAGAAATTGAACCATGATCCATACGTTGCCCCCTCACCAAAGAGAAGCTTCAGAGAGGCAGCTTCCCAGCACCTTCAGCCAGCCCACCTGCTCAGGAGAGATTAACTGGGAGAACCTTCCCTGTGGGCAGCTTCACAGCCCACATAGAATCGTAGAATAGTTTGGGTTGGAAGGGACCTTAAAGATCACCTAGTTCCAACCCCACTGTGATGGGCAGGGACACCTCCCACAATCCCTGCTGGTTGCTTCCCAGTTTGCGTAGAAGCACATTGAAATCAGAGCTGGGCTCCCCTGGCCAGGGGACACCTTGCCCAGCACCAGGAGTGGACATGGACAGATCTCTCTGTGCTGGGTGGAATCTGCAGTGGCTCTGATGATACCTTCCACGGGGAGTGTGAGATGAGAATCTGGCCCCAAACCTCCTGGGGCTGAGGGGCTGCTTCAGAATTTTGCTGTCTGCATTTTCACTCTTGCAAGTCAAGTGCTATTTTTTTTTGTTTCCTTTTATTTTTCCCTGGTTTTTACGTCACCTTGTGGCTTCTCCTGCATTTCCACGTGTGTTTCAGTGGCCGCACGCCCCTCGCTGAAGCATTTAGCGGTTGATGAAGTTATTTCGGGTCGCGAGATGCTTTGTGTGTCAGATAACGTATTCCAGTAATTTCAGCAGGATATAAGGGTTGGCGGTGTAAATTGTTTGGTGGTAAATTAATTCTGAATACATTTGAATAACAATGTTACCTCTTTATCGCAGAATAGTCTAATTATTTGATCTTGGCATCCTCTAGAGAACTTCATACAGGAAATTAAGATCAAACCACAAACCAGGAAAAAAAAACGGAAAAAAAAATAGACCCTCATTCATCACAGGGGTAGGAGCAACACCAAAATTAACAGACCTAGTTAGTGCTGGGCTGCTGCCTCAGGGTGGGTGGGTGCCCTGAGATGTGTGCGCTGGCACATGGACATGAATTTATGCAGATTGAAGCGGTGCAGGAGCCTTAAGTGGCTGTTGTGTGTGTGGATGGACGCGGCTGCTCTGCTCTGGGGCCACACACCTTCGCTGGGAAGGGTTCAGCCACAGCAGGGGCACATCTACTGCTGTTATTTCAGAGAAAAGGCTGAGAGAGCTGGGGTTGTGCAGCCTGGAGAAGAGAAGGCTCCAAGGAGACCTTATAGTGACCTTCCAGTACTGAAAGGGGCTCCAGAAAAACTCGGGACAAGCTCTTGATCAGGGAGGAAAGGGTTAGGGGAAATGGTTTTAAGATGAAAGAGGAGAGATTGAGATGAGATGTTAAGAAGAAATGTTTTGCTGTGAGGGTGGGGAGACCCAGGTTGCCCAGCGCAGTGGTGGCTGCCCCATCCCTGGAGGGGTTCAAGGCCAGGTTGGATGGGGCTGGGAGCCCTTGATGCAGTGGGAGGTGTCCCTGCCCATGGCAGGAGGTTGAACTAATGGGCTGTAAGGTCCCTTCCCAAACCGGTTTATGATTCTATGATTCTCTTGCCCGCTGCTGATCCAACACCAGCAGTTGTTCAGGGCTGGTACTCGGGCTGCAGACTGTGCCCAGCTGTTTCAGCCACCTTCCTCCTTCCAGCTCCTCATCACAGCTTTCTTCTCCTGGCTATCATCACTGATTTTCCAAGAGCAACTCTGCCAGAATAGCTATGATGCTGGAATCTCTCATGGAGACACAATATCAAATAAAACCCAACACACACACACAGTCTGTAGTGAGCGTTAAGCCTCGTAATCCAACGTATCGTGTTTCTCCACCAGTTATATTGTGCCATCTCCTTTCCCTCTGTTTGGTTGGAGGTTTGATGTGATGCTGTCTCAAGTTATCGTTTCCTTTGCATACGTCGAGGAGAGGCTGGTGGAAGCCTGTGGGGGAGGCAGATAACAAGTTGAAAGCACCAGAACTCAACGGGCAAGGGGGGGGAGAAAGGCAAAGGTTGAAGAGGAGCTGAGAGCTGAACGCGAGGATAAAAACTGCCTGTTGTGATGTTGCCAAAGGGAATAGGTGGGAAATGAGGAGGGCTCGTTGTCTTAAAGCCTCGAGAAGCAGCGTTGCTGTGAGTGTAGATGTTGCTGTGAGTGTAGATGTTGCCGCGAGTGTAGATGTCGCTGTCTGCAGTGATCGCACAGGGGATCCTGATGCTCCACCAAGCGAATCCTGTGGGCTTCTGTGCCCCTTTTAGACTCTGGATTGCTTTATCAGGCAGGGATTGTCTCTGTTTGGGGCTGATATAGAGGGGAGGCCACTGTGATGGGGCTTCAGGCATTAGTACTTTTCAGTAAGAGTGAAAACACAGATAATGGGCTAGTATTTATTACTCTAAATGAGACAAAGGTCATTAGCACAGACAAGAGCTCTTAAAGCAGGTGGAAGGCTCAGTTCGCTGCTTTGTCTTGGCTCCAGCATGGATTTTCTTCATGGTCGCCTCTGTTAATCCTTTTTACTCTGGCCTCCTGCCACCCCCCACACCCTCAATCGCTGCACTGCCCCGCAAAGAATCTTCCTCTGGTATCGCGGCTTCGCTTCTCGGGTTCACACGACAAGGTGCTTCTCGTGTCGAATGCGACCTGAGTGTTCGACAGCATCGCTCCTTGTGCTTTGCATCTGCAGCGAGGCGCCGTGCATGAATACACAAGTACGGATGCGACTGCTCCGTTATTTCTGGGCGAGGAGATAATCAGGAAAATGCTGTTGGGTTGCAGACACCGCTGAGGAGAGCCGCGGGGTACCCGTGCGTCAGAGGCAATCCCAGGAGCTTCCCCCTGCACACACTGAATCATTGATCCTCGGCAGCAGGGTAAATAAGGAGAGGAAAGCAAACACCAGTCGGCGGTGACAAAAGGCAGCCTTGCCGGAGCTGTATTATTTAATATTTTAACTCAAGGACCTGCTCAGGCTTTGGGTTTTATTGCTGCACCCCAGCCAACAACCAGCGCCCTCCGTGTGGCGTCAAACCCAGAATGAAAATCAGAATTGGGAAGTGGTCAGGGGGGTTGGAACTAGATGACCTTTAAGGTCCCTTCCAACCCAAACTATTCAGTGATTCTGTGATCGAAGAAATAAAACAAAGACTTAAAATCACAGAATTGTTCGGATGAATTCTTGAATTTGGGACTTGCATTTTGCTCGTCGCTCCGGAAACCGGGGGACCCAGGGATCCCCACTGAGGGCATCCAGAGTCACAGGTACCAGAGTGCTGAGCACGTTACAAAGGCTTTTGAGACCCATTGATGGAAATTAGCCTTCCGTCCTTGACATCTGCAAACAGTGGCTCCAGGAGCATTCATTAGTGCCACTGCAGCAGTTTGGGTTAGAACGGTGCTTCGTGCGTCCAATAAGGAACGGGACCAAGCCATTGGCTGCTCTTGCATTGGCCACTGGGTACTCGTTAGTGCTAATGACATTTGATTGCTACAGCATGTCCTTTGCTCAAATTGGGGGCTTGGAGGTGAGCAGCCCGGCTCTTTGAACTCTGCAGGACTCAGGTGAATAGGAACACAAGCCGTTCTTAAAATAACAGGGCCGGTATTGCAAACTCCGGGTTCGATGAAAGATGCGGCAGCGCCTGGTGAGGGAACCTGCGCTCGCCGTGGGCGGCTTTCCCCCACTCTAATGAATAGATGTCTGTCATCTCCTCCTTGTCTCCCAGGATGAAACAGTAAATAAAATCTGGTATAACCCACAAATTTCGCTGAGTCGCAGCTGCCTATTGGGCCTGAAGCATTAGACTTCTTGGTTGGCTCTGTAGCAGATCCAAAGCGCTCAGGAAGAAGTCACAGCAGTGATTTCAAATTCCACCTCCCTGGTAGCCAGGCAGAGGAGATGTTTTCCCTGGCTGCTGCAGAAAACGTACATTAAACAGGGCTGATTTTGTTATGAACAGAGCAAATGTGCATAACAGAGGAGCTGAGAACAGATTTTCACTTGAAGGGCACCCCCAGCCTCTGCTCTGGGAGCCGTGCGTCGCACCGACACCTCGAGATTCGCTCCCCGGGTGCGCGGTGCCTGCCGAAAGGGAGCCGCTCTGCTGGAAAGTTGGCCTTTAAGGCACCAGGAAAGAATAATTGTGTGTGTCTGTATCACGACGGTGTCGGGGAGTTTAAAAAAAGCAGGATGTTTTCACTGCTGTATAACTAAAGGTTTTCTTTAACCACCCAGATGCTGCTCGGTCTGAACCGCTCTGCTTCACGCCTCACTGGAGAGGAGTTATTAATCTTTCATATTCTGCATAAGGGCGGCTGGTACGCATTCTCTAGTAAAAATTAGAGCAGATTGAGACCGCTTCCTAATGGTTTCTATAACCATTTGTGGGTTTATATACCTGGAAAGCATCCCAACCGTGTAACAGGGCTGCTGGGTGAGAGCTGACCACAGCGCTGATGCTCCGTGGTGGAGAAGGAAAGGCAAAACGTCCTTGAGGAGCACAGCACCAGCTTCCCTCTCCTCTCCGCCTTCTACTTCCCAGTGTGGGCAGCAGATTTTCTTGGCCAAGAAGGCAGAATTCTGTGTTTCAGCCTTCTGGGGCAGCGTCGAACCCGCAGGACATCTGGCAAGTAACGTTTTTCACTCGCTCCCAGCGCACGACCTGGAGTAGTCGCTCTGCTTTTTTTGTGCTGAGAGGCACAAGAATATTACGGCACCGTGATGTGACCTGGAGATTTTTAGTAATAACCCAGCGCGGCGATATCGCAGCTGTAACTCGCAGGGATCTTTGTTTTTTTTTTTTTTTTTCCCCCCCAGATTGCTGTTAAGGGAAGTTTATCACAGACCATTTCAAACGGTGCTCCCCCGAGAAAGCATCCAGCCATTAGGTGTTTCCTTCCTAAAGCTTGTCTGTTAGCTCAGCGTTTGTTGTTGTTTAGTAATACCGCTATGAGGCATCTCAATGACACACTTTGCCTCAGTATATTAAAAAAATCGGACTCCACTGAGTTCTTGCTGCTTTCGTTCGGAAACCGAACTAAGCTCGCGACTGAGATAGATGCACGAGACAAACCAAAACCAGGCCCAGAAAACCTGCTGGCCGGATCTCCAGAGGGACACCGAGGTGGCTGGTTTCTCCAAGCCATAAATATTCCATTTTTCATTCCAATTTTCCTTTGTTCTCCTCTGTCGCTATGATTCTTGCGATGCTTTTACCCCACACCCTTCGCCCGGTTGCCTGCTGGAGCCTCGTGGTGCCCAGCCAGGTTCCTCCCTCGGAACGTGACCGATGCGGGTGGCTCCCCACCCCAAGCCCGGCTCACACCAAACTGGGATCCTGCTCGGTTCCGCAGGCTGCGAATTGCATCCTCCACGCAGCCTCCCATCTGCTGTGGCGCTTTGGGCCACTTTCTTCTCCTGGGGCTCACCCAGCTCCACTGCTCTCGGCATGGGACGGCAGCCTCGCGGCTCGTGGGGTGACCCCACAAACCCCGCCAGGAACGCCGGAGCTGCCTCGCAGCCTTTCCTTTCCTTGAGAGCTTTGGGAAGGGAAACCGGTCATTTAGCACCGCAGGACGCCGAGATGTTGTTCTGTCATTGGATGAGCAGCAAAAGGTACCTGGTGATGAAATGTAACAGTAGCAGCTTTTTCTTCGCGTGTGCAAGGCAGATTTATAATATTTTCTCTTTCTTTTTCCGCCGTTGGATCCTTAGTGCAGATGGTGATTCATTGAATAATCAATTTTCTTATCTATCTAATACGTTCGAGCGATCCATCAATCCCAGATAATCAATCCATCTTGGGATTTTTGAGTGTGTGAGAGTGTATACATACGCTTGTGTATATATTTTCATCCAGCATCGTTGTCAGGCCAAATAACGTCTCCCTTTCAGGGCTCCTTTTGCAGTGACTTTTGTTTATGGNTTTTTTTTTTTTTTTGCCCTGGGTTCAGGCTCTGCTTTGCGTTATAGGCTGATAAAACTGTTCTTAATCTGATTTGGGATCACCCCGCCGAAGGACGATGTGATTCCCCCTCGCTTACGTGTCACGGTGATCTTGTCCAGTTCAAGGACTTCAGTAAATGGAAGATGGTTTGGCTTCTCTGCAAGTTAGAAGGGGCTGGTCTGGAGATTTAACTATGGGAAGAAGAGAGGAATCAAAATTACTGAGCCTGAAAGTGGCTTAGGTGAGTATGTGGAGCCAGGCTGCAACCTCCTCGTGGTCTGAGTGTTTGCTCCCAAAGTCTTCTAAGTTTGAACAGTGCAGAAAATTGGAAACGGGGCTGGGAATTTTAGTGAAATGAGTGTCTATTCAAAGAGAGAAACTTCATAGAATCTCATTGCTAAGTCAAGCAATGAATCCTTCTCAACGGTGAATATTCAACATTCAGCATTTGTAATTAGCAGTAGAATTGGACCAAATGTCATTAGCTTTTGGACGCAAAATGTCATTAGTTTTTGAAGTCAAGATAAGTTTTATACAGAGGTCACTGTTCTATGTGTTTCATGCAAAATCCAATTCACTTTTTGGGCTTCTGATGGCAGGAACAGGGGTGAGTCTGTGATTTCTACACATAGTTCGGTGCTTTCTGTTGCAGGGAAAGGTTTTGCTTTAATTATTTTCCATGTTAACTGACTGGGCACAGAGGCAGGATTCTCCGCAGCCCCTCGCCTCCTGTGATTCTACGATTCTGCAGCTCGGGATGGCAGCACCGTTCAGGGTTTTGTTGCAGCGGCGCTATTACCATTTTAATCTGACACAGGGACCGGTAAAAGCACGTTCTCGATCCAAATTTCTGGTCTATAAAACCTTAAAGATCTGCTCTTCTTTTATAGGGAAAGAAAACCATTTTCTTCCTCATTTTATGCACTTTTCTTCTTACAGTTTTTTATTTCTGCAAGATCAGGTTTTGTCATCTTTATTCAGATTCAAAGCGAGTCTTTGGATGTTTAGCTTCAGGGTGATATCAAAGCTTGGCTCATAATGGTTGACTGGAAATAGGATCCTTAGGTTCTTTTCCTATTTATCTACATCCTGGGGACAGGGTTGTCCCGCAAGTCTGGTTTTAAAGCATGCAGAGCTTGTCTTTGCCCAGATTATGAGCCTCACTTAAGATTAAAGTTATGAAGTGTGGAATAAAACCAACCCTTCGTTTTTCCAGCAGCTCCCCTCAGTCCCTGTGGCAAGACGGACATTGCACGCGTGCCCATCCATTTATAAACTGATCAGTAAAAAGATTGTTATATCTATATCCACTTGATTTCCTTCTACATTAATGTGGTTGTGGTGATTTGAGGAAAACCGTGAAATATTTTCTCGTCTGTGGTGTAACTGTGTGTGTTACGGGTGGCAATTTCAGTTGCTGCTTCTGTTTCCTCCAATTAAAGGGAGAGCAATGGCCTCCTAAAATCTGAAACCCAGCCTGATTCGCATGTCCTTATGAATCTGCATTTCGTTTTAGTACTTTTTGGAGGCAATTCTAGCTTAATTAACATTCCCTCGCTTTCCTTCTTTTCCCATCACAGGAGGGTTGGAACTGGATGATCTTTAAGGTCCCTTGAACCCAAACTATTCTATGATTCTATGATTCTATGATTCTATGATTCTATGACTCTACGATTCTATGATTCCTTGTTCCTTCCTTAAACCAAAGATCCCCCCTATACACTTTGACCGAAACAACAACCCAACAGCACAGATGAGGCTCAAGAAATAAGCCCCACGGCAGGGAGGTTAGATCTGGATGATCTTTAAGGTCCCTTGAACCCAAACCACACTATGATTCTATGATAAAGCCCCAGGGTCCTTGTTCAGGACGTCCCTGGATGATTCAAAAGACACGTAGATGTAGCACTTGATGGACACGGTTTAGCAGGCACCAAGCTTGACACTATTCCAGAGGCCTTTGGCCATCGCCCTCATGGTGTGAATGTTGTGCTTGTCCTGTGCAGGAGTTGGATTCTATAATCCCTGTTGGGTCCTTCCAACTCAAGACATTCTATGATTCTATCACTCTCTTCCCAGACCCGCACAGATGAGCTTTCGTGGAGCTTTGCCCCACCCTGGTGACTTCTATTATTTTTTTCTATATTTTTCGACTGCGTTATTAAGGTCGTTCCGTGTGGTGACGCGACTCTGTGCTTTGTGAGTATTTGCAGGGGAACCTATTTCCATAAGAACCACAAAAGTTGATGCCAACAGGACGCTAATTTGTAAGTTGTTCCGCCAGCAGCGTTTTGCAAGAAGACACAGAGAAACCAGGGTAATAAAACTTACCATTAAGGGAGTGGACTTGTGAGTCCTGGGAAGAAACCTTGTCCAAGGATTATTTATGATCATTACACACCAAAATGTGTTTTTGCATTTTTATAGCCGGCAAATCACCTGTACACCCACTAGGGAGCTAATGATTTTTCCTTTGTGGGCCACGCGGCTTCATTTGGGGCTTTTATATGTACATTTTTTGCGCCCGGTTAAGCCGTCGCTTTTGATTTATAATAACAATAATCATTTCTAAATAGCCTGGACGTTAGAGGGTTAACCTTCCCTTTGATTTCAGCCCCAAAACCTCCCTGGCAGTGATGGATTTGGAGGGGAGAAGGGCTGGTTGGTGCCTGGGCAGGTTTTTCTCTGGGTAGCTTTAACGGTGCTAACTGCCTCTAATGGGGAGCACGGATTATTTATGTTCGTCAGTAGCTTCTCATTAATTTTACAGCGCGCTAGGTTCGAAGATTCCCAATTTCTTGGGCTCTTCATTAGCGTTACCGGCTCAACGGTGCAGAGTGATGGAAGAGGCTTAGTTAAGAAAGGAGCATTCGAATGCAGATTCCTTTACAGCGGAAGGAGTGGACGCTCTACGCAGCTCCAAGGAGAAAGTGGGAGCTGGAGCAAGACTTTGAGGCTATTTTTAGGTTCTCCATGGGGTCTGGGGCTGCAAAGCGAGCTGTTGGCTCTGTGCATCCTGCTCTGAAGCTCCAGTGGCTCAGGGCTGGTTGCTGGTGCCGTAGCATCCTGGATGCAACCCTGGCAGCTCCAGTCCATCACACGGTGGCTTTTCTAGCCCAGCACGAGTTGAAGGGTCTCTGTGCACAGAGCCATGGTTGCAGTCATAGAATCATAGAATAACCAGGTTGGAAAGGATCCAGCAGATTGAGTCCAACCATTCCCATCAATCACTAACCCATGTCCCTCAGCACCTCGTCCACACGTCCCTTAAACCCCTCCAGGGAAGGTGACTCAACCCCCTCCCTGGACAGCCTCTGACACTGCCCAGTGACCCTTTCTGGGAAATATTTTTTCCTAATGTCCAGCCTGACCCTCCCCTGGTGGAGCTTGAGGCCATTTCCTCTTGTCCTGTCGGGCTGTGCTGGGAGCTGCCTCCTCCTTACATCCTCTTCTCTGCACACCGAGGTCCTCACTTTGTGTCACAGGTGCTGCTTTACAGAACAGCCGCGGTTCTCTTGCCCGACGGCTCCTCAGGACATGCTGACAATTCATTTTAAGAACCCGCGGCTGCGGAGAGCAGCAGGAAGCTCAAGATAAGCCTTAATATCAAGGTTAAGTGCATCCTAAATTATTCACTACCATAGTTCCCGGGCTGATTAGCCCTCTTGTTTCATAGAATCATAGAACAACCAGGTTGGAAGAGACCTATGAGATCATCGAGTCCAACCATTCCCATCAATCACTAACCCATGTCCCTCAGCACCTCGTCCACCCATCCCTTAAACCCCTCCAGGGACGGGGACTCAACCACCTCCCCATTTCTGACGTGTCGTCTTAGAAAGACCCTCTTGATGCAGCTTCGGTAAGAGCCACCAGCCAGGAATCACAGCTTGGTGGCAGCCTGGCTACTCTCATCGCTCCTGGAGCCCCAATCTCATATTCCCTGGACAAAACTAGCAAATAGATGCAAGAATTCGTTAGATTTTAGGGATCGTGGGACACTTGTCTCTCCATTACCAATGGCAATGACAAAACCAGCATATGACTAATTGCATTTTTGATCCTAATATAGGGATTTGTTAGAGCCGCGTTTCCTTTACAGATTTTTCAAAGCCTTATTTTTAGAAAAGCATCGTTTGATCTTGCGTCTCCTCCTGTTCTGCTCTGGTACAGGCGCCCTGTGCGGCTTTGAACAAACGACTCTGCTCTTCTGGGCCTTAATTCTGTACTTATAAAATAAGGTTTGGCGCGCTCTCTGCCTCTCTGGGCTGTCGTGATGGCGAGGGGGTTAAAAACTGGGCCTTGTGAACGTAAATAGCTGAGATTACCGCACCGGGGAAGGGTCTTTGAGGCAGAGCAAATAGGTAGGAGCAAGCACAACCCTATTAAACCAGGGAAACAATGAGATTACAGCCCAGGATCGTCTGATTGGAGTCATTTCGGGATAAAAACAGTATCCTAAATATGCCTAACTGCTTATTTAATGTGGTTTAAAAAGTTATTTATTGGAATTTAACAACTGTTTACTCAATATGGGACTGTAAAGCCTTGAAAACATACTCAATAATCCCTCGGTATTTAACTAATGTACAATAGCGTGTGCTATTACATCCTAATTAAATCCCTATTCAAGACACTTAATTAAAGAGGAGGCTATAATAAGCTCCTGATCGTTTGGCTTCCCAGCTAGATCCATACAATCAAGGATTCTGCATGTCAGACAGTGTCAAGTGCATCCTGGCAAAGCCACACGGGGCTGAGCTTCAGCCAGACAAGCACCAGGGCACTTTGGGCTGGGAGGAACCATTCCAATCTGCCACCAAACCATGTCCCTGAGCACCTCATCTACCCGTCTTTCAAATTCCTCCGGGGATGGGGACTCCACCACCTCCCTGGGAAGCCTGTTCCAGTGCCCAATGAGCCTTTCTGTGAATTTTTTTTCCTAATGTCCAGCCTGCACCTCCCCTGGTGGAGCTTGAGGCCATTCCCTTTCGTCCTGTCCCCTGTTAATTGGGAGAAAAGCCCAGCTCCCTCCTCTCCACAACCTCCTTTCAGGTAATTGGAGAGAGCAATGAGGTCTCCTCTCAGCCTCCTCTTCTCCAGGATAAACACCCCCAGCTCTCAGCCTCTCCTTGTAAGACTTGTTCTCCAGTCCCTTCCCCAGCTTCATTGACCATGCAGTAGAGGCTGTGTGGTGGACAAGTGATGTCCAGTCACCATGTGATGGTGACTGTGCGGTGGTGACCATGCAGCACTCTCAAGTCTTAAGAGGTCCCCATGATCCCACACAGACACCTTCCATCCTGGGGTGCGGCAGCCCCTCTCCAGTTTATAGCCACGTCCCAAAGTTGAGGAAAATACTGCTCTCATTTTGCATACGATGGGCAGGATGTGAGCGAAAGTAAATGTTATTGAATCACATGTAAAGCATGGAAAGTGGCTGCTGGGCCACTGGCCACTGGTCCCTGTTTGATCTCAGGCTGAGAGAGTTGGGGTTGGTCAGCCTGGAGAAGAGAAGGCTTCAAGGAGAACGTAGAGCGACCTTCCAGTACCTGAAGGGGCTACAAGAAAGCTGAGGAGGGACTGTTCACAAAGGCTTGGAGTGATAGGATGAGGGACAATGGGGATAAACTGGAGAGGGGCAGATTTAGACTGGATATAAGGAAGAATTTCTTCTATCTGAGAGTGGTGAAGCCCTGGAATGGGTTTCCCAGAGCAGTGGTGGCTGCCCCATCCCTGGAGGTTTTCAAGGCCAGGTTGGATGGGGCTTGGAGCCCCTGTTCCAGTGGGAGGTGTCCCTGCCCATCTCAGGGGGTTGGAGCTGGATGATCTTTAAGGTCCTTTCCAACCCAAACTATTCTATAGTTCTACAGTCTCTCTGCATCTGTGGAGTCCAGGGCTGGCAGTGCCCGATGGATAACTATGGGGAGACAGCAGCAGATGGCACAGAAGAAAAAAAAAGGCATTTTCAACCTGTATTTTTGTGTAAAGAACTGCCCTTCAGTGCCCTGCAAAATCTAAATGCTTCCAGAGCTTGGGGGCTCACAGGTTTATGCATTGTGGGGGGCTCTGTCTGTCCTGCACTGCCTCTGGCTGCAGCAGTGGGGTTGTACTGGAATAAGAGAGGAGAGATGGGGACAAAGGGGTTCCTAGAGCTGCTCTGCTGGCAGCACCAAGCCCCTCCTGCTCTCCAGGTCACCATCCAGCCCCTCACCGTGTCACCTGGGGCAGCAGCTCAGGGCTCAGCAAACCACAGAGCAAAGCGAATGGATTTACAACCATGGTGTCATTTCTCCTAGAGAGGATTGATGCTCTTGTTTCCTTTTGTAGGCAGATAAAATAAGTACAGAGAGATCTGTGATGTGGCAGCTCTATGGATTTTGCAGCGGATTTTGAGGCAAACCGTGGTTTATGAGCAGCCCATTAGCACAGCGCACACTGTGTCTCATAAAAAATCCCATTTTCCCCATTTCGGCTCCGCAGTTGTATTTCATTTCCAGTCTAAGTCTAATAAGAGGATCAGCAGAGGTTTTGGCAGGGAACCCTCCCTGTCCTGGGAGTGGTGGCTGAGGCAGGGAAGGGGTTGAGTCACCTCCCCTGGAGGGGTTTAAGGGACGGGTGGACGAGGTGCTGAGGGACATGGGTTAGTGATTGATGGGAATGGTTGGACTCGATGATCCGGTGGGTCTCTTCCAACCTGGTTGTTCTATGATTCTATGATCCCAGCAGCACAGGAGCAAGGATGCAGGAGGGAAATCCAGGGTAACTGCCCATCCCTCCCAGGCTGGAGGAGTCTGTTCTCCGCAGACTTCAATTGGGTGAGAAAACACGCTTTAAAACAAAAGGAAAATATGAATATCCACTCCATTTTCCTCCTTGTTCCAGCTCCTTTAAAATAATGTTTAGATTCCATATATTGCTAATTACACACACACACCCCAGCGCTGTGTGGTGTTTGATGCCAGCCAGTGATGGATGCTCTATAATCCTACATAAGAGAGAGCACATTTGTTTTCTAAGGCTAACTGCACACAATCTGTTATTGTATAATGCTGAATACTTTGAGGGTTGGTGCCTTTCAGTGTCGAGTATAAAAGCCAGGCCTCCCCGACAATAACCTTCATTAATCAGGCTTTCCTAGTCTGTGAGCATGAGAGACCGCGATGTCTTCTTTGTATGCTCGCTAGGATTACACTCTGAAAAAAAAAACCTCCCACCGATCTTCTATTCCTTCGTTTCTCTTTATTTGGTTAAAAATAGGAAAATATCCTCCCAGTGCCATCAGCTCGGTTGTTTCTCTGCACATTTCTTTCAAAATAATAGATTTAAAGGAGCGAGGGAAAAGCAGCTGCAACTTGCTGGGAGTGGTGAACTTCGCTTAAAGAAGATGCAGCTTCTTTTGTTTTTCACAAGAGCTGTGGAGTGTTCCAAGCTTTGAAAAAAAACATGTGTATTCACTCCACAGATTTAGGAGAGAGGTGTTTTGAAGGCTTTCAAGAGATTTAGAAGCATGAATGAAGGTCACACTGGGCTCAGCTGGCTGGTCTGCTCCACCACACTGTCACCAGCTCCTGTAGGAATCAACGTCTTGGTGCTGCAGCCTGAGTTTTTGTTGCTGTCTAGAGTTTTAGCCATGCCCCGAACTCCCCTGAGTGGATGAAAATCGCAAACATAGATGAAAATCACAATCCATAGGCAGCTCCCGCTGGATCTGGTTGCTCCAAGCCCCATCCAACCTGGCCTTGAACCCCTCCAGGGATGGGGCAGCCACCCCTGCTCTGGGCAACCTGGGTCTCCCCACCCTCACAGCGAAACATTTCTTCCTAAAATCTCATCTCAGTCTTCCCTGTTTCAGCTGAAAACTGTTCCTCTTCATCCTCTCCCTGCACTCCCTGACCAAGAGCTCCTCCCCAGCTTTCTTGGAGCCCCTTTCAGCACTGGAAGCTGCTCTAAGCTGCTCCTCGGAGCCTTCTCTTCTCCAGGCTGCACAACCCCAACTCTCCCAGCCTGTCCTTGGATGGGAGGTGCTCCAGCCCTTTCAGTACTGGTAGCTGCTCTAAAATCATCTTGTGGCTCATGTTTTCCTCCTAGAAGTCAGCCTGAGAGCTCCCTGACTGTCCTTGAGGAGCAGCAACTCAGTGGGGAGAAGACCCTTCCCAGCTGCTCCTTAGACTGTGTCTGAGCAACCCCAAGAATCACCAGTAACAACTCACTCAGGCCATTACAATCAACATAATTTTAGCTTTAATTGCTAAATATTGCTGCAGAAGGAACAGTTGCCTTCCCACTCAGAGTCTGCACAGTTGCTCTCCCAGGTCTCAAGATGCAGTTAAAGTTTTTTGGGTTGTTTCTCTTTTTTTTTTTTTAGACTGTACGTTTCAAATGCTTCATTGTCAAACTAGTTAAAAGCCCTTATTTATAAAATGTGTGCGTCTCTCCCAGCTTAACTGAAAAGGCATTAAAATAACTGCAGCTGTGGAAAGAATAATTACAGCGAGATTTTGTCAAGGACTCTCTTGTCTGATGTTGCCATCTGTGACATGGTGAATGCAAAGATCATTTTAAACATAGGCGGTTAATGTAGAGAATAATCTGAGACTTTAAGATATTTATGGTAAATTATTTAACTTTATTGTTTGGTTTTATGGCCTCATTATTCCATGTAGTAAGGAGCTCTTGCGTTTCGTGGTGTTCTGCACTTTGATTTTCACTTTGTGATGGAGAAGCGTGCTGCAGTAAAAGTAGCACTTTGCACATTTCGAAATGTTTCAAGGAGACATCGTATTAATCAGATTATTTTCGTGCCTTTCAATATCATCCTTGATGCCTTTAAATAAAAGGCTTTAGAGAAAGATCTTGTTATCGACCAGGTGTTAATANGCCAAATTAAGAGCAGGCTCTGACGCTGGAAATGAGTAATTGGCTGCTGGAGACAGAAAAGGGAGACTTGGCTTTACTGAATTTCCCTGCTTCTGCCGGAGTGAAGTGAACTGGGATTATTAATGAAATTAGGGCAGGAGCAGCCCGTGGCACTGGGTGCTGCATGGGACATGGGGCATGGGGCATTGCTACGATGCTGGAGTTCAAAGAATCATAGAATCATTCATGTTGGAAGGGACCTTATCCAGTTCCACCCCTGCCCTGGGCAGGGACACCTCCCACTGGATCGGGGGCTCCAAGCCCCATCCAACCTGGCCTTGAACCCCTCCAGGGATGGGGCAGCCACCCCTGCTCTGGGAAACCTGTTCCAGGGTCTCACCATTATCAGAGTGAAGAAATTCCTCCTTATATCAAGTCTAAATCTGCCCCTCTCCAGTTTATCCCCATTGCCCCTCATCCTATCACCCTATGCCTTTGTAAACAGCCCCTCCCCAGCTTTTCTGTAGCCCCTTCAGGTACTGGAAGGTCGCTCTACATTCTCCTTGAAGCTTTCTTTTCTCCAGGCTGAACAACCCCAACTCTCTCAGCCTGTCCTCGTACGGGTTCTGCTCACAGAGGGTGAGGTTTGCTCCTTCTGGGAAACTTGTGTGGCTCCATCTGACGCGTGTCTAACAGCACATCCCTCGGTGCTGCTGCACAGCACGTCCTTAACCTCACTGTAAAGCACAGCAAATGCCCCTGAGCATCCTTCCCTGCTCCCACGGCATTGCCGGGAGCCCAAGGATACCTCAGACATCCCAAAATACCGAGAAGTATTTTGTCGGATGTGAACTTTTCAGTGGAGCTGAGATCATCTTTGTGACAGCTGAAGGCTGCGGCTCCATTGTGCGGCTGCGATCCTTGGCAGCCACCTCTGGAGCAGCCAAAACCTCAGCAGGAAAACAAACTGCCTGTTTGTTCTTGCTGAAGAGCCCTCTTCCCACCCAGCCTGCCCTCTGCACCCTGGGGCTGCGCGTGCCCTCTGCAGCTGCTCAACATCTGGATCTCTTTCTGGCTCACTAACAGGCTCTCTCCGTGCTAGCGAGGAGACTGAGGAGGCCACACCACAGCCCATCCACCCGGAACAGCATCAGCTTCTCCTTCAACCACCAGCTTTGGGGGCACAGCAGCTCTTATTCAGAGCACTGACCTGTGGGGAAACACTTTTCTCGGAGAGATGAGAGGTTGGTGGATCAGGAAACCATCAGAGAGCATTCAAATGCTTCTAAAGGTGGGCAAGGAGCACGCGATGCTCACGTGTAATGTACTCGGCACTGGTGAGACTGCTCCTCAAATCCTGGGGTCAGTTGTGGGCCCCTCAGCACAAGAAGGATGTTGAGGCTCTGGAGCGAGTCCAGAGAAGAGCAACAAAGCTGGGGAAGGGGCTGGAGAAGAAAAGGAGCAACTGAGAGAGCTGGGGGTGTTTATCCTGGAGAAGAGGAGGCTGAGGGGAGACCTCATTGCTCTCTGCAA
>WAAB01007278.1:209062-241501 GCA_013389865.1 Piaya cayana | reverse complement strand
CCCTCATCCTATCCCTGCCCTCCCTGATTAAGAGCCCCTCCCCAGCTTTTCTGGAGCCTCTTTCAGTCCTGGAAGCTTCTCTCCCTCCAGCCTTTTCTTCTCCAGGCTGAACAACCCCAACTCTCTCAGCCTGTCCTTGTACAGAAGGTGCTCCAGCCCTCAGATCATCTTTGTGGCCTCCTCTGGACTCGCTCTAGCAACTCCACATCCTTCCTGTGCTGAATTCCAGAAGTGAATGCAGAACTCCAGGTACTTTTACCTTCTTTGAGTGTGACTTTATAGCTGAAACCTACTGGGAATGTGGTAGTACAGCGGGGCCAGGCAGGTCTCCAAAGGGCAAGCCCTACGCTTTAAAAAAACAGGAAAATGGGCACAGGGAAACGCAGGATATCTGCCTGGGCCCATCCCTGGGCTCATGATATGCTCGCAGACATTATGCTACGAATGCCTGTGATCAGCAGTGTTGTACTTGCTAATCCGCTGCTCGGCTATAGGTCTGCTCGAAGCCCCTGCCAGCTCCCACCCAGCACAGACTCCACGTCAACCTTGATTTCCCACAGCTACACCAGTCACATCGTCGACTCCAGCAGAAACTCAGGCTGGCCCAGTTTCTAATTAAAAAAAAAAAAAAAGGGCAGGAAAAGCCCTTGTGCTTGCTCAGAAGCTAAAAGTCCTCATGTCCTCACGCTCTTTGGTTTTTCCTCCAGCTATCGCACTCGTTAACTCAAATTAACATTCACAATGCAAAAATCTATTGGAACATGCCTTCCAGACTCACAGACATTTCTGTTATGGTCAGGATTAATCACAAGGGATAATTAGAGTATTAAATGAAATAATTATAACATTATGACTCTAATAACCAAATTCATGGATATTAGCTCCTGAGAGAAGACAAATAAGGAAAACGGAGACGTTTTGATGGATACCTCCAGCTGCAGTTATATTTCTTTGTGGTTTCAATTAAAAATTCCCAAACATCTGCCACAGTGAGGCAACTCACCTTGATTTCCAAAGGTGAGGTAGCTCACGAGGCATGGGGAACACGCGGCTACGGCTCACCACTGTGGGAAGGGGGGAATCTAGGAATTGGGGCCAGTGATGGAGATTGTGCTCCACTGGGATTAGATCTGGATCAAAAAAGTGCACTAACTCAGCTGGGCAGGTTTTGATGTGCAGGAGAAGAGAAGAAAGAGAAGGAGAGGGAGAAGGAAAAGGAGGAGAAGAGGGAGAAAAAAATAGGGGGAGGAGATGGAGAGGGAGAAGGAGAAGAGAAGGGGAAGAGGGAGAGGAGGGGGAGGAGAGGGAGGAGGAGGAGATGGAGAGGGAGGGGGAGGAGAAGAGGGAGGAAGAAGAGAAGATAGAGTGGGAGACAGGGAATGAGGGGAAGGAGAAGAAGGAGGTGAAGGAGAAGATGGAGAAGGAGAAGAGTGAGAAGAGGGAGAGGGAGAAGGAGGGGTAGGATAAGAAGGAGAGGAAGAGGGAGGAGGAGTAAGAGAAGAGCGAGAAGGGGAAGATGGAGAGGAAGAAGGAGCAGGAGGAGGAAAGGGGGAAGGGGAAGAGGGAGGAGAAAGAGATACTCTGACACCCCCAGGGCTTTGCGCATGGGAGCCAGGTGGCTGGGCTGGCTGTGGTGGTGGAGCTGGTAAAGGGTTTGCTTGTGTGGAAAACCCTGTGCTCCTGCTCTGCTCTCCCCATCCACCACCTCCCTACCAGCTCCAAAACACTTGGCAGGTCTCACTGGAGGGCAGGTCCTGCTGGAAGCCAAGTCCATGTTCAGCCAGCTCAGCTCCACGGGACACCAGGCGCTGGCAGCATCTCAAAGCCCCAGGCACTATCTCTTTTGAGCAATGGAGATTCCCACTGCCTCCCGGGGCGTGACTATCTCCTCCAACAGAGCTCTGGGTGCAGCCAGGTTTGGCCTGACCTGCAGCGCAGCTGGTGTCCCCGGGGATCGGTTCCTAAGCCTGATTGTTAGGGGCATTTTTGGAGCTGGGAAGTTTTTCCCCCCCTCCCACTAATGTATTCACAGTCTCTCTCCAATATTCCGCATCGTGCTACGGAGGAATAAATGAATTCATTACCGTATTATGCAATGGCAAATGTTTAAAAATATCGAGTTTGTACATTTATGTAAGCCCAGCGAAAGTACTGGGAGTTGTGGATCTGCACATGTTCTCGGGCGAGGGAATGCAAAGCACTGCAGGGAACGCAAACCCCGGCGCCGCGCGCTGTTCTGCACACGCTTCTGAGCGAGCACGGGCCCCGCGTTAGGAAGGGAATGGAATTTAAAATACACAGACTAAGCAATTTCATCTTTGCAACACCAGATATTCATTTTAGATAATAAATTACAATTTTTATCCTATCGTTCCTCGGTGGTTTAGAGTACAGCCGCGTTTATCGTAATATTGAATATTTCCTCTATCAGGCAACAAAAAAAACAAGTTCTTTCGGTACTTGGAAGTGGTTCCTATCATCTGTAGAAGGAATCTTTTTGGTGTGAGCTATTAATATGCTATACTCTGCAGCCTGATCTAGCAGGAGGCGTCCCTACCCATGGCAGGGGGTTGGAATTGGATGATCCTTAAGGTCCCTTCCAACCCAAACTATTCTATGATTCTATAACCTAATACTGCTATTTGCAGTTGACGTACGGGATTCTTAAGTTTTAGTATCACTCAGTTAGAACCATAGAATAAAATCATTAAGGTTGGAAAAGACCTTTAAGGTCGTCCAGTCCAACTGTTAACCTGAAGTTCTNTTGCAGTTGGCATACAGGACTCTTAAGTTTTAGTATCACTCAGAACCATAGAATAAAATCTTTAAGGTTGGAAAAGACCTCTAAGGTCGTCCAGTCCAACTGTTAACCTGAAATTCTGGAGAAGAGATGTGGCTTATGGAGCAGTTACTCATCATAGCATGTGGATANCTGTCCCTTGGGAGAAGAGCCCAGCTCCCTCCTCTCCACAATCTCCTTTCAGGTAGTTGCAGAGAGCAATGAGGTCTCCCCTCAGCCTCCTCTTCTCCAGGATAAACACCCCCAGCTCTCTCAGCCGCTCCTCAGAAGGCCTGTTATGAGGTACTGGGAGCCTGTTATTGCTACTGGGATCTATGTTCAGCACTTGCTGTGCTACACGCCGTGATGCTCGTGCACGAGCTGGCTCAGTGCGAACACACGCAACAGCTTTCTACTTAGCATTTAGTCACTGTACGGAGAACGCATTGCATCACTCGAATTCCTGAATTTCTTCGTAACATCAAATGATAAAGAAAAGAAATAAAGAAAATTTCCGCGTAGTCCTGACAAAGCAGTCAAAATCCAGTTGCAAATGCCGCGCTGTTTATTGCCGGCTCCGTAATACAGGCAAGGTGGGTTGCCAGCCAGCTGCATTTCCTGGCATTTAGAAAAGAATTCACTGTAATGTATTGTAATGCATTAGCATAATAATTGGTAAGCATTCGCAGATGAATAGTTTACTGACTGATAGATTTTTGCACGGAAACTGTGAAGGTTACGCGGAGGGTGAAAACATTTCACTGTGTCAATGAACGTACTTAATTTTTCTGGAAGTGCTATTTGAATTGTGCGGCGCCGGGGCATTAGCATAACAAAGACATAACGCATTCGTTTGTGCTGTAATGGGGGACAACTGCCCTGCAGTCGCTTGGCCAGGTGACCCAGAAGAGATGGGCTTTGGAGCCTTCCTATACCTGGCTACTGAAACGTGCCGAGACTCCTCTATAGCTGCAGCCAGGGCTCCCTGCACGCCTTCTCCTTTGCCAGCGTGAGCTGGGCTGGCTCGTCTCTCTCCGATTCTCTTTTACCGGTTTTGGATGCTTTGGGGCTGTACCGGTACGTGGCACAAGCTGGGCTGGCTCATCTCTCTCTCTTTCCTGCTTTGATTTACGGTGTTTGGAGGCTTTTGGTCCACACCGGTACTTGGTACAAGCTGGATTGGCTCACCTATCTCGCCTCCTGCCTGCTTTGCTTTACCGGGTTTGGATGCTTTTGGACTGAACTGGGATGTGGCACGGGGCTGAGCAGAACACCGCGTGCAGCTGGTCACCTGCGGTCCTGTCCCCATCGCTACATCTCTCCTCTCTGTCCCTTTCTCCTCCAGTCGCTCCCATTTGAAGTCCTTCGGGGTTGCAGACACCGTGTCCTGCTGTGCGTTTCATCCCTGAATGACCCCATGGGGGACTCCAGCCCCTCCTGAGCCACACTGGGTGGATTTGAAGCTACCAGAGTCTGGAAGCTCCCTTGGGCTGGTGGAGCTTTTTCCCTGTCCCGTGTCCTCAGAGCCACCAACACTTTGGTCTCCACGTGTGAGCTGTAAAACCCTGCAGCCAGGGAATTTGCAAGACTGAGCAGGGAGGGGAAGGTGGATGGCACCTGATAAGGTTTGAGCTTGGGAGATGATGACTGATGCAGAGGAGCAGCTTTTAAATAATCCAAATGTGTCATGCACGCATGTGCCCTTCTAGTTAGGACACAGGTCCAAAGACCCATTAATGGACTTAATGTCATCTTGGCTTGGGATGTCTTGGCATGACTTGAATTTACTCCCAGGTTTTCTCTGGGTCTTCTGAGCTCTTGGGCATGAGCAGACGTCACCTGAGTCCCCTTGAGAAATGCGTGACATCTATGAATAATTTACACCCTTTGGCTTCTGCCTCGGTCTCTTCTTGCCCTCGCTTTGCAGCAGGCTCTGACAGTAACAACTTTGCAATTAACTTAAGAGAAAACCAAAGAGCTAATTGAAAAGGACAGGGCTGGATCTTTCGGACAGAAAGTTTTTGGAAAGCACTTTAAGTCAGGTTTTTGCTTGTCATTATATATGTTAATTCCGCTGTCATTTGGAACAAATTGGGGAAAACAGATGTGAGGAGGAACGATATTTTCTGGCACATGTGAAGACAAAGCTTTCATCTCCGCTGCCACCAAATGGAAGGAGATCAGACGCAGGCACGGGCTTTGCCTGCTGAGAGATCCCAAATTGTTTTACCACAGTCGCCATTCATCTCCACATCAGGAAAACGTTCCTTTCAAAACAATCAAAGGAGCTTTTTGCCCAGGTGACAAATCAAAAATACCTCCTTTCCGCACAGCCATTTGACCTGCGGTTCCTAACAGAACCGTACAGATTTTAAGTGTTTCAAGCTTTCAGCTGAAAGCTTCGTGACCAGCAAACTCTGGAGCAGAGTTCAATGCGTTTCTTCCAGGAACGACGGCAGGATGAATCAAACCTCATTTACAGACATCTTTTAATCTCGACATTTGCGGCTCTCCGTTTTCCTTCTCGGAAAGTTCCGATGGCACAAAGAGGGAAGGTGCAAACAGGATTTGTACTTAACGTCAAGAGTTGTCACCAACGAGACGCCTTTCTGTAGATTCTTAAACCCACTCTGTAACATGAAACGCATGGGATGTAAATTATGGATTTAGGAAAAAAATCTTCCTAGAGGTAAGAATATTTAATTGCTGGAAGAGGCTCCTTGTTCAAGGAGAGGAATCTTTAAGGGTGTGGGAAAAGAAATCTGCTGCTGAGGTGTCTGCAGGCAGACAGACACTGTGGCCGCCTCCATCATCACCAGAACCTTCCCCCTTGCTGTGCCTGGGCACCGACCTCTTCTCTTGAGAAAAGCAGAGTAAACAATTAAACAGCTCTGGCTCTTGGTATTTTAACTGTGAAAACCTGGTTCGTGATGAGCTGTACACAAATCCGACCTGTTTGGCGCTCTCGGTCTAATTGGTGACAAGGAAACCGCAACGTAATTCCTAGTAACAGATTTCTTTCTGCTTTGCAGTTGCAACGTGTTTCATTAACGCTCCTGCAGCAATTTGCACTATTAGGGACACATTTGCTTCCAGTAAGAGGAGAGAAAATGTAACAATGCGGAGTGTAAGGATGGGGTCACCGCGCCGTGGGGCCGGGATTCTGCAAAGCGTGAGCTTCCAGCAGGGAACTGATGAGCTGGTGGGATGCGAGGCCCTTTTGTAAGGGAGGTGATTACTGGTTCTTTTTATTTGTGTTACTGTAGTCGTGAGCAGGTGCTGGAAAGGGCGAGAGTCCCCAAAAATGAGCTTGAGGCACCCAGAATTGGTGTGTGGTGGGAGAGTGATTGTTAGTCCTGCAGGCGAACGTCCCGGCGTGGGTTTGTTGTTGAAAATAGGCAATATTTCTCAATAATTACATGGGAAATATGAGTTTCCTCGTTCTTTCCTTTGCAACCTCTGTCTGTCATACAACAACATCATTCCTTCATATTTCTTTCTTTTCCCATTTAAACTTTCACTGCATCATTTCAGGTGAGGGAAGAAGAGAGAACATCTTCCCCAAAATGCTCCCTAGAGAGGATTGTCCCATCTCCTGTTGCTCCCCCCAGCCCTCAAGACCTTTTTTGTGCTCCACCAAAGCAGCAATAGAGAAACCTCAGGCTATTTGCCCTAAATAAAGATTTCTGAGGAGCTCAGAGCTGTTCAGACAACAGCTCTAGAGTCACGCCAGGACCAAGCCAGAGCTGTTCCTCAGCGCTTCCTTAGTGCCCTCCCGAGATGGTGCTCGGGGTTTTGCAGTAGAACTAAGTATTTAATGATAAGTGTTGAATTTGAAGAGCATCATCCTCACCAAGAAAGAGCATCATACTGTGAGATGTTTTGTAACCTAAACTCTGCTGTTATTTTAGGCTGAAAGAGAGGAAATTGAGGCGAGATCTTAGGCAGAAATGTTTTGCTGTGATGCTGAGGAGGCCCTGGAACAGGTTGCCCAGAGCAGGGGTGGCCGCCCCATCCCTGGAGGGGTTCAAGGCCAGGTTGGATGGGGCTTGGAGCCCCTGATCCAGTGGGAGGTGTCTCTGCCCATGGCAGGGGTGGAACTGGATGGGTTTGAGGACCCGTCAAGAAGTTTGCTTGAGAATAACTATAAAAAAACGTGTTTATTAGCTGACAACAGGGCTTGGAGAAGAGCTTGACTGGTAATGAGAGGGGACAAAAGCAAACCAAAGCAGAGGCAGAAGGAGCTTTGAGGAGCCGGACTGTTCTCTTCAGAAGTTTGCTGTTCTGATGATGGGGAGGATGATGCCCGTGGCTCAGGATGCACTAAGGCTACTGCAGCTTCAAAGGGAATAAACCCCCCCCCCCAACCCCTCATTAATTTTTACTTCTGCTTCTTTAACGGGAATCTATTATTTATTTCTGTACAGATATATTTAATAATTAGCATAAAAGAGAAATTCAGCAGCAGATGGGGACATTCCTGGGGAAAATTTCAGCGCTGAATATTTCATTATGTACAAATGTAGCTCTCAGCCCCGCGCTTCAGACAGAATGGGGTTTGCAGACAATGTGGGAGGCTGCACATCTTTAAAAATAATGTGCTATTTGTTTAACAAATAAATGGTACTTTATTAAAAACACAAGTTTTTAAGTAGTCCTGAGGAGGACGTTAAAATTCATGTTAACATCTTAATGTTTTACTCCAGATGCTAAATGATCTCGCCTGCAAATGAAAATGATGCTGCTCCCTTGATAACGGAGGCAAAATCCTGAGTATAGAACCAAAGAATCATAGAATATTTTGGGTTGGAAGGGATCTTAAAGATCATCCAGTCCCAATCCTCTGTGATGGGCAGGGACACCTCCCACTGGATCAGGGGCTCCAAGCCCCATCCAACCTGGCCTTGAACCCCTCCAGGGATGGAGCAGCCACCATTGGTCTGGGTAACCTGTTCCAGGTTCTCACCACTCTCATGGTGAAGAAATTCCTCCTCAAATCCAGTCTAAATCTGCCCCTCTCCAGTTTATCCCCATTCCCCCTCATCCCATCACCCCAAGCCTTTGTGAACAGCCCCTCCCCAGCTTTCTTGTAGCCCCTTCAGGTACTGGAAACTGCTCTAAGTTCTCCTTGGAGCCTTCTCGTCTCCAGGCTGAACAACCCCAACAAGCTCTGAGTATAGCTGCGAGTGGGTTTGCCCGTGACAGCAGAGCTTTCTTCTCTCATGAAATCCCAGGGATTTCAGAAGGGTTGGCAACTCTGCTAATTTTAAACACGAAGCTCATAACTATTTAGCAGTCAGCTTAGGGCTCCAGGTGGGGGTGTTCTCTACTCGAGGGCCAATCTCATTCCTTAACAGCAAATATATTTTGAGCCATTTTTGTTAAGAGGAAGGCAGGCCTTGATTGGTCTAATCTGGGTCAAGATGCAAGCGTTGTCCCCAAACTTATAGAGTTTCATATCTCATCATTTTCATGCTGGTGCCTCAGAGTGACTGGGAAAGGGGTACAAACCACCTCTGTCCCTGCCTGCTCCCTGGGATGGCTTTTTGTTCTCAACCTGTCTGAAGTGATGAGGAAATTCCTGGGATAATAGAGACTTTTACAGCAAAGAAAGGGAAGGGCTGCAGTGATGCTCGTCCTGCCGCTTTTTCCCAGCCAGGGGGGCGTGGGAGCTGTGCCTGGCTGCAGGCAGGAGCACAGATTCCTGCGCTTAATTAGTTTCTATCCCAAGGGAGGAAAATTGAAAAGTCTCATTCTTGCTTTTGTTGCTTGGGGTGAATCATTCTCTTGCTCACGTCAGCTGTCAGATCCGAATCGGGCAGTGATAACGGTGCGGAGCAGGGCAGGGGAGGAGTGCTGAGCTCTTCTTGGGGACCAACTTCTTGCTCCTTTTGGGACACGGGTTCCCTTTGTCACTGGAGAGCACTGGACGGCACGGCTGGACCAGACTGGAAACCTGCTACCAGCTCACCCACCCCAGCAGCATATCAGAATCAGAGAATCACCAGGTTGGAAGAGACACACTGGATCATTGAGTCCAACCATTCCCATCAATCACTAACCCATGTCCCTCAGCACCTCGTCCACCCACACCTTAAACCCCTCCAGGGAAGGTCACTCAACCCCCTCCCTGGGCAGCCTCTGACACTGCCCAATCACCCCTTCTAGGAAATATTTTAACCTCATGTCCAGCCTGACCCTCCCCTGGTGGAGCTTGAGGCCATTCCCTCTTGTCCTGTCCCTTGGGAGAAGAGCCCAGCTCCCTCCTCTCCACAACCTCCTCTCAGGTAGTTGGAGAGAACACACAGATCCAGGGCATAAAACACAACCGAGAAGTTAAATTCCATCAGGTTTTGAGTGTTCTTATTTAGGAAAAGGGGTGGGTTTGTCCCTCAAAACTTAACAGGCTCCTGTCCTTAGTAAGATTTAAAATCCCCCCCAAATTAGACTGTTTAGAAGTTAAACTCTCTACTGCTGTAACCACCAAGGATCCGAATGCTCCCCAGTCACACCCTGTGATCTCCTGGGAGATGCTGTCCTGGAAAAGGAGAACAGATCCAGGGTGCTCCCGGCACTGGGAGCAGCATGAAGAGCATCCCCTGCTCCCAGCACCTCCTGGCTGGCATCATCCCCTTCCCTGCCCAGTGCCCCCCCAAGCTCCCGGGCTGCCAACTGGGATGAATTAGAGCCCTCAGCATCAAGATCATCCTAGAAACAAACAGAGCAGTGATACGTTATAAAGTCGGATCCCGATTTTAGATGCTTTGCACAACGCACGAGGCTGCCCCCATATATATTGGGTAATAAATGCCCCTTCGGTAGGAGGAGACAGTATTTCATTGCAAAAGTAAAAAATAATAAAGGGGAAAGTGCTATCTCAGCTTGCTGCATAAACAGCTAAAATAAGCAATACACAGGCATATCATTTGGAACACAGATTAATAATTTCTGTTCTGAGTAGTGGTAGCCGGCCTGATTTATTGTGGTGATGGTATTACGGTCCCAGACTTTATTGTCCTTTAAATTATACCGCAGTCTATACAGGAGGCAGACAGGGATCTAAATCAAGTATTATTGCCTGTAAATTTGGAAACAAATAGTAGTTTTCCCCCCCTTTAAATCACTGAGTTTGTGTGTTTTATAAGGTGAATGTTACGACTTTTTATGTGACCGAAGTTTTTGTTTCCCTGCGTCGCGTTTTCCAGCTCGCGGAGCGAATCTCTGCTCCCTTCCCGTGTCCCCAGCGGGTTTGCAGCCACTGCGGCTCTGCCACAGGCTCCCTTTTCCCCTGGGCTGAGGATTTCTCCTCCTTTGGGATTTCTGCATAAAGGAGATGCTTTTTATCCGACTCAAAGTGTGCAGCTACCTTTGGGTAGCTGGAGTCAGATGTTCACTGCGGTTCCCTTCCCGCATGCAGGCGGCAGGGAAGCAACCTTTGCACACATTGTATCTTAATATCAATTTGATATAAAGCAGCCACCACCTGCTCTATTGGGAAAGCCCTTTTCCTACTGGGCAGATGGAAACCTTGGCCTCTAGGTGCCTGGGGATGGGGACAGCCCCACAGCATGGGGACATGCAGCCCTACAGGAGCCCCCGATGGGGCAGAGGGACGTGGGTGCTGTCTTCATAGAATTATAGAATCACCAGGTTGGAAAAGACCCACTGGATCATCGAGTCCAACCATTCCCATCAATCNAGAGAGCAATGAGGTCTCCCCTCAGCCTCCTCTTCTCCAGGCTAAACACCCCCAGCGCTCTCAGCCGCTCCTCTTCTTCTCCAGCCCCTTCCCCAGCTTCGTTGCTCTTCTCTGGACTCGCTCCAGAGCCTCATCATACTTCTTGTGGTGAGGGGCCCAGAACTGACCCCAGGATTCGAGGAGCGGTCTCACCAGTGCCGAGTCCAGAGGGAGAAAAACCTCCCTGGACCTGCTCCCATGCACAGGAGAGGGATGGATGCTGCTGAGGGGGTTGAGTGAGGGCTTCGAAACCTTCTAAGCTGGTTTCAAGGGAAGGGACAGCTGCTGATCATTCACTTGCTTTCTATAAAAGCAGCCGGTGACTTCTCTGCTGTCTGTGAGGTCCAGTGTTCCTCAGGTAATTGAAAAGCTGATGAGAGGAGCTGTCATCGTCCCTGTCAGCTCTGCTCGCCTGGCTGCTGGATTGCAATTCATTTAGAGGCTCCAGCGTGCTGTTTATGTTTTTGTCATCTTATACCTGAATGTCTGGATCACACTCTTTATTTTTGTCTTGCCCTTTGCACTGCTCGGTGTATTTGCCGTCTCTGTGTCTGTTTGTTGCTTTGATTACACTGCACATGCTGCTCGCCTGTGCCAGGAGCAACTGAAATGAAAAAGCAGAGACCACCTGTGGCAGAGCCGAGCTCGGAGCATCTCACCACAACAGAGAAGTTGTGGCTGTTCCATCCCTGGAGGGGTTCAAGGGCAGGTTGGATGGGGCTTGGAGCCCCTGAGCCAGTGGGAGGTGTCTCTGCGCATCTCAGCAGGGTTGGAACTGGATGATCTTTAAGGTCCCTTCCAACCCAAACAATTCTCTGATTCTATGTATGTCTTACTAGAGCAAAAGCTTTAATTACATGGAGCATTAAATGGCCTTTAACTGCAACAAGAGGGCTAAAATCCTCATCAAAACCCTTTCCTGATCTCTTAAACACACTCATAGAAGCAAACCAGCTATGGTACCTTAATACTTAGGGTTCTTGAGACTCCTCCTAGCCTTCATTAGTGCTTTCAGGCAATTCAGCTTTCAGCAGCTTGTGCTGTTCTTCAGCCCTGGCGCAGCGCAGGCAGCTGACCTGTTGTTGTGCTCTGTGCTGCAGAAGAGATCTGTAGTCGAGAGATGCAAATAAAGCGTAAGCTATCACCTTTCTGAGGTATAAGTGTTCTCTGCTGCCCTTGCACAAGTGAAAACAACAATAAGAGGCCCCGAGCCTTGGGCAACTGTGTTCTTCCTAACCCCTTCTTGCTTCTTTGTTCAGGCACTCAGAGCTATGACACAAACACCATCAAGGCTGAACTTCAGATGACTGAGCTGAGTTTTGAGCCCCACTTATGAGTGGGTTCATAAATTAAGCATCACATGGTTCTTTTCTCCTTTTTTCCTTTTGTGGTCTATAAAAAGCAGCAACAACCGTGCTCCAGCAGGGCATCAACACCGGAACGTCACCGTTGCGAGAGCCATTTCCCTCTGGCTCCTATTTTTAAACCACCTCCCGGAGTCCCTCCTGCCCACGTTCTTGGTGAAAACACTCTAAAGCTTAACAGGTTTGACGTTTTCATTGCTGTTTTCCTTGAAATCCCTAACATCGTCTGATGGAGTATTACAGCTTGTTTGCATCCCATCACCTGCAAATACCGAACAGAAGCCCTAACACCAGAAACACGAGGCGGTGAGGCTGCCACAGAGGCATCGTGATTACCTGAATGATCGCAGATCAGCTGCTGCAGACCCCCTCATCTTCGAGCTGTGCCCTCCATGCTCTCTTTGGTTCGTTCTGGAGATGATTTGCTTTCTGGATAATGGTTTCTGGCATGCAGCACACGTGGTTTTATTCCATGAGCACCACAGAGGCTGCTGCCCAGTCTCCTGTGCTCCATTTTGCCAGCAACACAACTTTGCACTCTCCTTCCATCGTTTGCTGCTGCGAGTGCTGCTTAGCGTTACCCCGTTACCCCTCAGCATCCCACTCATCTGGTACAATCAGTTGGGAGAGCAAAACGCAGCCTCCTTCAAGTGTGGAGAGGAGGGAGCTGGGCTCTTCTCCCAAGTGACAGAGGACAGGGTGAGAGGGAATGGCCTCAGGCTCCACCAGGGGAGGTTTAGGCTGGACAATAAGAAAAAAATCTTCATGGAAAGGGTCACTGGGCACTGGAACAGGCTACCCAGGGAGGGGGTTGAGTCACCTTCCTTGGAGGGGTTTAAGGGACGGGTGGATGAGGTGCTGAGGGACATGGGTTAGTGATTGATGGGAATGGTTGGACTCGATCTGGTGAGTCTCTTCCAACCTGGTTATTCTATGATTCTATTATTCTATAAGTTAGCGTTGTCCTTAGCTAAGAGAGTGCTGCTGTGTCAGTAGATGGAGCTCATTGCAACCAGCTTCACTGCTGGGATTCTGACTAAAGAGTTGCTGTTGGAAACACTCTCCTGTTGCTAATACCCCATATATCTACATATTTAGACATTAACAACAGTCTCCTCGCAACTCTTCTCAGTTCTTGTCCCTTTGACTCTAAACTGTCACATCGTTCGTGAATCATAGAATAGTTTGGCTTGGAAGGGACCTTAAAGATCATCCAGTTCCACCCCTCTGCCATCAGCAGGGACACGTCCCACCAGATCAAGCTGCCCAAGGCCCATCCAACCTGGCCTTGAACACCTCCACAACACCTCACCTGCACTGAGCCAGGTTCAACACCAGCCTCCAAAGGGACTCCCAGGAGCAGGGAAGGGACAGCACCCATGTAGTGTTGCTGCCTTCAAACCTGTACTTCTTACTCCAGCCTTCACCTCCTCTGTAAAGCCCATTCCACTTAGCCCTTTGCCCTTGGTTTCAACAAATCCATCACAGACAAAGCAGGGGCTGTGAAGTCCCTGGCAAAGCTAGGAGCACTTCCAAGTCGCATCAGGATTTCAAAGGCTAATGCAGCAGACATCACTTGAACCTTGTGTCCCCTCCATTGAGTAACAACTCCTCCTGCCAAAATCATGAAGAACAACTTCATAATGTCAGTGCTGTGGGTTTCTTCCCTGAAGGGACAGCATGGCAGAAAAGGGAGAGACCATAGTGTGTCTCCAGAGATACGTCAGTGTCCCTTTCGCTGCTGTTTAGCCTGAAGAAGAGGAGGCTGAGGGGAGACCTCATTGCTCTCTGCAGCTACCTGAAAGGAGGTTGTGGAGCGGAGGGAGCTGGGCTCTTCTCCCAAGGGGCAAGGACGAGAGGGAATGGCCTCAAGCTCCACCAGGGGAGGTTCAGGCTGAACATCAGGAAAAAAAAAAATCACTGAAAGGTTGATTGGTCACTGGCAGAGGCTGCCCAGGGAGGGTGTTGATTCACCTTCCCTGGAGGGGTTTAAGGGACATGTGGATGAGGTGCTGAGGGACATGGGTTAGTGATTGATGGGAATGGTTGGACTCGATGATCCAATGGGTCTTTTCCAATGTGGTGATCCTATGATTCACAGGACATACGTTCTGTGTGCTAACACATTTGATGGATTCATTCACCTTTGAACTCTTTTTTCTTTTTTTTTTTCTTTTAACCTCTCATCTCGTGAGCTGAGATTCCTATCTGGGCATTAGGGCGGCCTTTGCCTAGAGGACAAGCTGTGCTCCCAGCACTGGGGCTTTAGACGGGAGCAGCTCCAGCCGAGCTGGTACCTGTACGGCTGCACTCGCTTTTTCTTCCCTTCATCTGGGGGGCCCGAAGCACCGCAGGGTTCAAAGGACCCCTGGCAATCCAGCAGCATGCTATCATCTCTGGGAGGATGATTATAGCTAGTACGGAAAATTGCACAAAATACCTCCCCGATGATGAAGATTGCAGAGAGGCTGGGAAAATTACCTTTTTCATTACGTCTTAAAAATAGTGCAATCTCAGCCTGTGCCTGAGATTCTAGGAACTGGTGTGTTATTCAGAAGCGCGCTGCTGGAGTGGGCTTGCAGAGAGCAAAGAAAATAGAGCCTCCTCTTAAGCCAGATACATCAGGACCCCCACGACCGCTGGTTTTAAATCCCAATACTTTGAATTTGCTGTGGTTGTTGAAAAGCTTTCTGCGGCTTCCACTAAACAGCGGGAAACGCTGTAAGCATCCTGGAGGAGGTATAAAAAGAGGAGAAAATGGACCCCAACAGATGCTTTTGTGCAACTTCAGAGGGTATCAGAGCCCTCCATTAACCCTGGACCGGGTCTGGAGAGGACCTGGGAAAAACAGGACCCTACTGGAGGCAGAGTGGGGAAGCGTCGCGCTGGGTGTCCATCCCCTCCTGGGCTGCGGAGCGGTGGTCTTCATGCAGCAGCTCAATCAGCAGCGCAGATGAAAGCACTGATAATTCCCATTAGTAAAAATCCAGCTTATGCTAAGTGGCAGGAGGACATACGCTGAGGCGTAGAGCTGCGGTTGCCAGCCGGTGCTCTGCATCCTCTATCCCATAAGTCAGGAGCTGACAACAGCGCTGCCAGCCGCCTCCTCCCCATCCCCAGGGCTGCCTGCTCCGTGGGGACAGGGCAAACACGCTCCGCAGGCTTCACCCGAGGCACATGCTGCACTTGGAGACACCTGCGAGGATGGATATGGGCTGGCTTGACTCAATCCCTACTTGAGTCAAGCTAAAACCTGTTCAAAAGCGTCTGGATAAGGTGTTTCAGAGTCCCAGAAGCAGCTACTCCTTTGTTTCAATCAAGGAGCATCTCTCTGCTCCATGAAGTGGTGTTTGGGAGTGAAGGATGAGCACACCAGGAGAAGACCTGGCCCAAAAGGAGTTGAAAAGCCCTCTCATCCCAGCGCAGCACTCAGGATTCTGTCAATTTAAAGCAGAGCTGCGTCGCAGCCGATGCTCAGAGGTGTTTGAAATGCAACACATCGAGTCCTTTAATCTCTCTAAGTAACTTTCTGGTTCTGGGCACCTGCTTACACAGCGCTGGCGCCACAGCCCCGGCCAGCAGCTCCTGGGAAGCCCTCACCGACCCTGCAGGAGCAGGAGACAGCGACCAGGCAGCTTTGGAGAATTTACCAGAATAGAGAGATTCATTTTCTTTGGCAAATCAGAGAAGAAGATAGCTTTGGCTCGGAGCCCATCCCCATTCATTGCTGAACTGAAGCCAGCAATAAAATTAAAAGCCATAAACAAAACACAAAAAAAGCATAGAGGGAAAATATGAAATTGGTAACTATAAAGATAAATTAGAAATTGGGCAAAGCAGAAAACTCGGAAGAATATTTAAAGTCATCCTGGTAAACTGCCCCTGGTTAGCAAGGTAAAGGGAAACAGGTGAAAGCCTGTGGAATGCTAAGAAATCAGTAGAGCATTACTAGATCATAGATCGGTTAAGGTTGAAAAAGACCTCTAAGCCCATCCAGTCAGCCCAGACCCACTGTGCCTAATAACCATGTCCCTAAGTGCCATGGTCGCATATTTTTTAACCCCTCCAGGGATGGAGACTCCCCCACTACCTCGGGCAGCCCCTGCCAATGCTTCACCACTCTTTCAGTAAAGAAATTTTCCCTAATATCCCCTCTAAACCCACCCTGGCACAACTTGAGGCCACGTTGTCTCATCCTATCACTTGTTCCTTGCTTGAAGAGACCAGTGCTGACCTTGCTACAACCTGTTTCAGGAGCTGCAGAGAGCGATGAGGTGTCCCCTCAGCCTCCTCTCTCCAGGTTAAGCATCCCCAGGCCCATCAGCCACTCCCAGAACCTCTGTTCTCCAGCCCCTTCCCCAGCTCCATTCCCCTTCGCCAGACTTACAATGTCTTTCTTGGAGAAAAGCGAACCCAGGATTCGAGGGGCGGCCTCACAAGAAGAGTCAACCCACCCCTAATACCACCGAGGATGCTGAAGTGTGTTTCTTTCTCTTGATAACCAAGAAAGAGCCTCGGCTGCTGTTGTAGAGGCTTAAATCCCAGCCCAGCTTCCCCAGGTGTAGGCAATGCCTGAGGGTGGCACGGGGTGATAACGAGCTGGTTGGAAGAGCCAGAAAGTTCTAGAAATAAGGGAGGCAGCAGAGTTAAAGGGGAAGGCAAGAAGAACCTGTTAATGTAAGCTTGGCAGAGCTAGCAGGAAAGTCAATTAACGAGGCATTTAGCAGTAGTGCTAATGGAGTGTCTCTCAACACATTTTCATGGAAAACAGTTGTCAAATAAATCTGGTTTTATTCGTGGATGAAGTTAGGGATTCAGGTGATCCAGCCCTCTGTCTTATTCCATGTTGGATTTTAACGTTACCATGTGGAGCCCAGAGGAGGTGACCAGTACAAATGAATACAAGAAGCCACATAGGACAAGGGGGAAAAGGCACAGGAGCTGGTAAGGGGCATCTGGAGGGGTCTGCATGGCACAGGTCTTGGGATTAAGAGCTAATTCCATGTAGCCAGGAATGCCTGGAACACACTGAGACATGAGCCACGTTTCCAAAGCACCTCAGAGCTTTCTCTGAGCATCCCCCTGTGCATCCCAAGCTCGCCTGCCCTTCCCTCCCCCGTGCTCCCTCCATCCCACTCGCATAATGGATTCAAACATCTCGGGGCACGACCTTGTCTAACAAGGTGCCCTGTGGAGTGTCTGAAGCACACTTTAAAACGATGAATATAAATGCAATCATAAAGAGGCACTAATGCATAAAAAAAGAATAGCAAGTACACAGAACCCAGCTGGGAAGTAGGGGCCAGGCTGACCCGAAGCGTAAGTGATCTGCTGCTTCCCCGTGGACACCGACCTTTCTCTCATCACCAATGAACCCAGCCCGTAGCGCAGGCTTTGAGATGAAATAAAGGAGGAAGATTGACAGGTTATTGACTGAAGGCTGGATCGGGGCTGCACATTGGAATGCACGAACCAAGCAAGACATTAAACATTAAAAATAACAACGAAGTCTCAGCTGCTGGGGGATGTTCTCTTCGTTTGCTGCCTATTTCTCAGGTTCCTGATTGCAGAATGGCTTCTGTGCTTGTTCTTTATTTGAACATGCACTATGCCCGTGGCTGAGCTGTGCCTCCTGCTGCTCAGCATGGTTCCCATCTGACTTTTGCTTGTTGGGACCAGTCGTAGCCCCAACTACCTGAAAGGCGGTTCTAGCGAGGCGGGTGCTGGTCTCTTCTCTCAATCAACAAGTGATAGGATGAGAGGAAACAGCCTCAGGTTGTGTCAGGGGAGATTTAGATTGGATATCAGGGAAAATTTCTTTACTGAAAGACTGGTGAAGGATTGGAAGAGGCTGTCCAGGGCGGTGGTGGAGTCTCCTTCCCTGTAGACGTACAATTTAGGACATGGTTTAGCAGGCACAGTGGGGTTAGGCTGATGGTTGAACTGGATGAGCTTAGAGGTCTTTTCCAACCTTGATGCTTTCATGTTCTCTTTTAAACTGGAGAGGGGCAGATTTAGACTGGACAGAAGGAAAAGTTTCTTCATGATAAGGGTGGTGACGCCCTGGCCCAGGTTTCCCAGGGAAGTTGTGGCCGCCCCATCCCTGGAGGGGTTCAAGGCCAGGTTGGATGGGGCTTGGAGCCCCCGATCCAGTGGGAGGTGTCACTGCCCATGGCAGAGGAGGTGGAACTGGATGATCTTCAAGATCCCCTCCAACCCAAACTATCCTATGATTCTATGATTCTCCTTATGGGGCAAAGTAGTTTCTCCTTCCATCAGAACAAACCAAGCATTGTCCCCTTGGAGAAAGGTACAAGTGAAAAATCACATACCAGACTAATATGCATAAGAAGCTTTTTTTTAGCTGCCTTCTGAAGGCTCCGCATTTGAAGACCGTGTCTCCTAACAGTCCCATGGCAGCCGAATACCTGCGATTACGTACTCTCATTAGATTTTGGTGTTAATTGAGAAAGCTGTTGAAAGCCATGGAGTGTTGTTGTGCCGTAGCCTAAGCGACCTCAGCGAGGTCTCAAAAAAAGAAGCTCTTTCCTTTGAAGAGCTCAGGGAATTGATGTCTGTCACCAAGCTGCTTAGAACATTTGCTTTCATTAGTTTAGAAGCAGAACAAGCCCAGACCTGGCATCACCGGCAGAGAGGGGCTGGCCTCGGTCACTATTTCTTGCTTGGGCTCCTTCCCTTCGGAAAGGGTCACTGGGCAGTGGCAGAGGCTGCCCAGGGAGGTGGTTGAGTCACCTTCCCTGGAGGGGTTTAAGGGACAGGTGGACGAGATGCTGAGGGACATGGGTTAGTGATTGATGGGAATGGTTGGACTCCATGATCCAGAGGGTCTCTTCCAACCTGGTGATTCTGTGATTCTATTAAATGCTTCTGCACATGCCCCTCCTGGCAGCAAAACCAGCTGGAATTACTGCTCAGCATCAACACTTTTGGGCAGCAGTTATTATGGTCTTTCCATTGAAACCCATTTGAAACGAAGGTGCTTGGAAAGGTCGTGGTTATTTGCAGCCTCGCTGGCTGCCAACCCCAGCACAGAACCCCCAGATAATTGGGAGAGGCCCCACACAGCCACCTCGGTTCAGGGTAATCAAAAGGACTTAGAAAGGAGACGTCCTCCTGCATCAAGTCTGGCTGGAGAGCTGAAGCGAGTCAAGCTTGCTGAGTCAGGGCTTTAAGGCTGGATTTCACCCTCTCAAGCACCTGCGTTTCCTTCTTCAAGTACAAAACTAAGTCAGACAGAGTTTCAGGCAGAAATCAAGTATAAGCTGTCACATAATTTTGCTCTGATAGTAGGCAAATATAGAGTAATTTGAACTGAGTTTCCCTTTAAGTCTCTTCAGAAATGAAGCCTGGAATGACAAGGAGCATGAGGAAAATTGCTCCTGTGTATCCCTGACAGAAGAAATTGCTGAGTATTGCAGAGCTTCACCAAATCCCCTTATTCGGGACACACACTTGCAATATTGGGAGAATGAACAGCGCTGAGATTTGAAAATGGCACAAAGAGCACCAAGAACAGGCAGGGGGAGGCATAATATTTGGAAATATTCCTGGTGTAAAACTGATTTTTTTAAATGAATCTGCTTGCTATGTATATGCCACGTCTGCAAAGAGACAAGGGACAGAATGTTTGAGGCAATCTAACTCTGGCATGCGAACTCAGGTATTCACAGGAGACTTGTATTCGAGCAAATTAAGTCTATACTGGCACCAGAAGTACCCAATTAGCCAATGGAGTAGAGAACATAGAATTACAGAATAGTTTGGGTTGGAAGGGACCAGAAAGATCATCCAGTCCCACCCCTGCCATGGGCAGGGACACCTCCCACTGGATCGGGGGCTCCAAGCCCCATCCAACCTGGCCTTGAACCCCTCCAGGGATGGGGCAGCCACCACTGCTCTGGGCAACCTGTTCTAAGGTCTCACCACTCTCACAGTGAAGAAATTTTCCTTATGCCTAGTTTAAATCTGCCCCTCTCCAGTTTATCCCCATTGTCCCTCGTCCTATCACTCCAAGCCTTTGTAGACAGTCCCTCCCCAGCTTTCTTGTAGCCCCTTTCAGGTACTGGAAGGTCACTCTAAGTTCTCCTTGGAGCCTTTTCTCCAGGCTGAACAACCCCAACTCCAAGCCTCCTTCATAAGGAAGGTTCTCCAGCCCTCGGATCATCAACGCGCACTGGGCAACCTCCTAAGAGTTCAGCCTTCTGTGACTTGTGAGATGGCACAATTAGCAATTCATGACCACCACTTCAGCCTATTTTTGTGTTGTCTAGAAGAAAACTATCTGACTCTGAGCCAGGGGTCATCTCCAGCAAAACATTCTTTCTTGGGATGAACCACTGAGTAATCTGTACATCTGTCTTTCTTCTGATCCAGGTGTTGGGGGGATGTACCTTTCCAGTCAGATAGAAAACAAAGCTCTTCTGGGTCGGCCTTGGGTTATGGCTAAAGGTCATTGAAGAAGGTCGTTATTACAGACAACATGCAAAATTCATCTGCTGGGCATGTTAAGGGGTGCACTTTAAAAATTAAGATACAAGAGAGCCTGCAAATCCAAAATACCATGTACATGTCTGTGGATTTAGAGAACAGGCTCAATAAACAATGGAGCATCTGTCTGCAAAAAGCAGACAAAGCCAATAATCAGGCCTCTGCTTATTTTTATATCATAATTCACTGCTGGAGTGTGAGTGTCTGTGGCTTGACTCCTGATAAGCAGCAGACAGACAGAAACCGTGGGCACCAGCTGGTGCTGCTGGCACCGCCGCCTGCAGTGCAGCAGGGCTGGAGCCCAGGCGGGGCAGGAGCTGTGAAGAGCATAGAGAAAAAGGGCAGNGCCAATAATCAGGCCTCTGCTTATTTTTATATCATAATTCACTGCTGGAGTGTGAGTGTCTGTGGCTTGACTCCTGATAAGCAGCAGACAGACAGAAACCGTGGGCACCAGCTGGTGCTGCTGGCACCGCTGCCTGCAGTGCAGCAGGGCTGGAGCCCAGGCGGGGCAGGAGCTGTGAAGAGCATAGAGAAAAAGGGCAGTAATTCTATTAGAGAGGAAGGAAAGAAGAAAGGGAGCTGAGTCATGTCCCTGGTGCACAAACGTACCAGCGATCACCTCCTTGCTGTGACAGTCTGAGAGTGGAGGTGAACCCTCAGTGCTGACTGCTCAGAGCTGTGCGACCAGTGCACGAGAGAGCTGGCACTGGGCAGGACTGGGAGACTCAGGAGCTGGGAGAACAAAGTATTGGCAGAGAGAAGAAAACCAGCCCAAACGTAAGTGACAAGTCGTGTTGGAGCAGGAAACAGAGTCGTGCTGAACTCTGCACACGAAATGAGTGGAGAGAGTGGAAAACGTCTAAAGCAATTTGAGGAAGTTTATTGAATCCCCACAGGGAGCTCCAGATGGTTTGTGTGGCTAGCGCGGCTTTCGTTGCTCATGCAAAAGCTGCCCTGAGTTTTCAGTAGTATTTGTGGGAATAATGGTGTTTGCTTTCCTCCCTCCCTCCATGGACGCATGGACATCACCTTTCCCCACTGAACCCCTCCTGAGGGCTCCTCTCCCCTCCCTGGTGCCACCACTGGTTGTGGCTGAGATAAAAGTGTCCTCTGTGCAGTGCATCAGCGTTTCTCCTCATTCACCATGTTCTTTAAGGTGAGAACCTCACCCTCAGATCTACATTTCTGCTTTATTTGATGCTTAAGGATAGTTTTGTGCCCTTGGTAATTAGACAATCTGTTGGCACTGAGCTGTGGGCTGGTTCATTACGTTTGTAGCTACATTAATGATATGACATAGCGTTACCTGCAGGGATGAGAGCCACAGGGCTGCTCCTGACTCTGGTTACAGCTTCTTCTGCTGATGCCACTACAGGTGCAAACCTCCAGCCTGGCCCTACTTGCATCNTTCTCCAGGCTGAACAACCCCAACTCCAAGCCTCCTTCATAAGGAAGGTTCTCCAGCCCTCGGATCATCAGCGCGCACTGGGCAACATCCTAAGAGTTCAGCCTTCTGTGACTTGCGAGATGGCACAATTAGCAATTCATGACCACCACTTCAGCCTATTTTTGTGTTGTCTAGAAGAAAACTATCTGACTCTGAGCCAGGGGTCATCTCCAGCAAAACATTCTTTCTTGGGATGAACCACTGAGTAATCTGTACATCTGTCTTTCTTCTGATCCAGGTGTTGGGGGGATGTACCTTTCCAGTCAGATAGAAAACAAAGCTCTTCTGGGTCGGCCTTGGGTTATGGCTAAAGGTCATTGAAGAAGGTCGTTATTACAGACAACATGCAAAATTCATCTGCTGGGCATGTTAAGGGGTGCACTTTAAAAATTAAGATACAAGAGAGCCTGCAAATCCAAAATACCGTGTACATGTCTGTGGATTTAGAGAACAGGCTCAATAAACAATGGAGCATCTGTCTGCAAAAAAGCAGACAAAGCCAATAATCAGGCCTCTGCTTATTTTTATATCATAATTCACTGCTGGAGTGTGAGTGTCTGTGGCTTGACTCCTGATAAGCAGCAGACAGACAGAAACCGTGGGCACCAGCTGGTGCTGCTGGCACCGCCGCCTGCAGTGCAGCAGGGCTGGAGCCCAGGCGGGGCAGGAGCTGCGAAGAGCATAGAGAAAAAGGGTAGTAATTCTATTAGAGAGGAAGGAAGGAAGGAAAGAAGAAAGGGAGCTGAGTCATGTCCCTGGTGCACAAACGTTCCAGCGATCACCTCCTTGCTGTGACAGTCTGAGAGTGGAGGTGAACCCTCAGTGCTGACTGCTCTGAGCTGTGTGACCAGTGCACGAGAGAGCTGGCACTGGGCAGGACTGGGAGACTCAGGAGCTGGGAGAACAAAGTATTGGCAGAGAGAAGAAAACCAGCCCAAACGTAAGTGACAAGTCGTGTTGGAGCAGGAAACAGAGTCGTGCTGAACTCTGCACACGAAATGAGTGGAGAGAGTGGAAAACGTCTAAAGCAATTTGAGGAAGTTTATTGAATCCCCACAGGGAGCTCCAGATGGTTTGTGTGGCTAGCGCGGCTTTCGTTGCTCATGCAAAAGCTGCCCTGAGTTTTCAGTAGTATTTGTGGGAATAATGGTGTTTGCTTTCCTCCCTCCCTCCATGGACGCATGGACATCACCTTTCCCCACTGAACCCCTCCTGAGGGCTCCTCTCCCCTCCCTGGTGCCACCACTGGTTGTGGCTGAGATAAAAGTGTCCTCTGTGCAGTGCATCAGCGTTTCTCCTCATTCACCATGTTCTTTAAGGTGAGAACCTCACCCTCAGATCTACATTTCTGCTTTATTTGATGCTTAAGGATAGTTTTGTGCCCTTGGTAATTAGACAATCTGTTGGCACTGAGCTGTGGGCTGTTTCATTAGCGTTTGTAGCTACATTAATGCTAGGACATAGCGTTACCTGCAGGGATGAGAGCCACAGGGCTGCTCCTGACTCTGGTTACAGCTTCTTCTGCTGATGCCACTACAGGTGCAAACCTCCAGCCTGGCCCTACTTGCATCTCCCAGTAGCGTAAATGTGTCGTGTTGAAACCACATCTACAAGATGTGGTTCTGTCACACACGGTGCAGTCATCCCACGCAAACTGTAAAGAGAAGGTGAGACCATCTCTTCCTCGGGCTCCATTTTTCACGCTCTCTCAACCTGAGGCTGGAGCACCAGAGCCATTCAGAAGATGTAGAGCAAACGAGTCAAAGTCCAGGGGAAGCAGCAGCTCTGGAGCAGCCCGAGGCTTTGCAGAGCATCTCAGAGGCAGAGAAAGCTTTCAGCAATTGTACGTGCAAGCTCCTGTTTCTTGCAGTTCCGATAGTCTCCCTCCATCTGCTGTGTTCTCACTGTATTCTACCTAAAGAAGAAACGTGCTTGAGGTTTTCTTTTGTTAGTTGTGCATTTTTAATTGGACTATAAATTCCACTTTGTTGTGTTCCAGACTGTTGTTTTTATTTTCCAATAGAACTGTCTCGTCTTTGATGAGGGCAGAGATTTATTACCCAATTCCCAGTTTTATGTTTCCCTTTTGGTCTGTTGTTTCAGCTGCTTCCTAGATATACAAACAACCCCCTTTCCCCATCTTTTTATAGTTGAATTTCCTCAAGTCCTTATTTCTGCGCTGCTCATGGATGCCCATTTCTTTTACTCAATTTCCTCTGGATTCATCTTGGATCCATCCCTAGACCTGCATTTCCACTTTATTTCTTCTTGAGGATGTGTTCAAGCCTCCGGTAATTAAACAATATATTGTCATTGAGCTGTGTGATCTTACAATGATTTTATGGCCATGGTTATGCTCCGAGCCCCCTGCACAGAAATGCCAAAAGGACATTTTATATATTTATTTTTATACATCCATGGAGAACATAACACTGTGACCTTCAGATGAGTTTGTGGTTATTAATCAGTAGATAAAGGCACAGCCACTTACTAGAGAACCTCTTGGAAGCTCACGCTATTCAGTGGTGGCTTGACTGAGTTTGTGTGATAGGAGGAAAACGGAGCCCCAGTTAATTTAAGCACAAATACCCTGTTAACCTGGTAATTAAACCAACTCCCCGTTGCTCTGGCCTAAAACGCCGCCTCGTTAATCGGTGTAGGCAGCAGTGACGCAAGTAAAGCAAAGCTGGGCTGCGGTGGAGGAGGCGTCTTGGCTTGGTCAGTCCCACCCCGGGCTGGTGCCTGGAAAATGTGACGGAGACCGCGGTGATCAGCCTTGAAACAAGGTGGATTTTAAGTCCCAACCTCTCTGCGTTGTCCAGGGGACTTGGTCTGCCAACCTTTCTGCACGCGCTTGCCCTATTTGCTTAGGGAAGCGTTCTTTGCTATTGAATTGAAGAAGCAACCATCAACCTTCAATATTATTTTAATCTATTTATCCAAAGTGCAGACTTCAAAGGTCACAGGAAATCCTGGGAGCTAATTGGCCCCGTCGAAGGTAACGCTGCCTTTAACATCGCGAAGATTCCTTGTTATTAAACCAGGAAAAAGGCTTAGCTATTAGTATCCGCCTTGACTTTACAAATGAAAGTTTGCTGAAGGAGATTCAGCACAGGGAGCTCTTCAGCACAGTTAAGGTGTCTTTCACCCCCCTCCTCTCCTGCGGGGAAGGTTGAATTGTTTCCACGAGCAGTGGGTGAGCATCAGGAGGATGAGAAGTAAGAAAGGTGTTTGTGTTTATCCCTTTAGCTCCACAGGCAACCCTCATATATTGTCCCTGTGACCTTTAACTTATGTTCCTCCTGCAGAACCAGACCTTTATGTGTCTTCGGTTTGGCACTTAACGAACAGGAATTATTTGAAGAACCCTTAAGGGAAAAAAATAAAAAAAAGTGTCTTCTATTCACACAATACACTTGATACTAATATATTTCAGATTTGCTAGTGAGATGTATTTGAAAGAGATCAAGAATACAGGCTTTATGAGTTCTGGAAAGGGAGGCTAAAAATAGCATTAAAAATAGCAGTGGAATCTGCATTAAAAAAAAAAAAAAGCAACACCTAAGCGCACGCAAGGCTGCACACATCTCTGTAGCACATTCTTCACTAGCTCTGTGCTGGGCCACCAGCCAACAGGACACATCCTCATGGTCCCTGTCCTCATGGTCCCCATCCTCGCAGTTCCCAGCTCAGCAGCCACCGAGGGACAGGAGGGAAACAGGAGCTGCTGCATCCTCGGTGGCCAAAGCTTCCAAACCAACTGTGCTAGCAAGGTGATCCTCAAAATGAGGGTGCTGGTGAGCCATCCCTTCATTAGAATCATAGAATCACCAGGTTGGAAGAGACCCACCGGATCATCGAGTCCAACCATTCCTATCAAACACTACCTCCTGCCCCTCAGCGTCTCGTCCACCCGTCCCTTAAACCCCTCCAGGGAAGGTGACTCAACCATTAAGGGATAAAGAAAATCAGGCTTGGGTTGTCTCAGCTGCCCAATCCAATCTGCTCACCCTTCCATTGGATTCCACCAGCCAACTTCAATTGCCAAAGAGATTAACCTGGCTGCTCCGAGGATTTGTGTTTGTCTTACTCTGCGGGAGGAAATAAATAGCTGTACGCTTGCTTAGGTGAGGGAAAACAGAAAGATCCAACTTACATTTCAAAGCCATTCACTTGCTTTAGCAACACGTTAATGAATGAAGTTCAGACAAGCTCTCGTGAGCAAAGAAAGCCCAGCTGGCATAAACAGTTCAGCATGCTAATCCAGTTAAGGTTTCTATATTCATCTCGGAGAGTATTGCAATATCATTACTGCATTAAGGCTCAGCTGCACAAAGCAGAAGGAGCAGAGGTTGAACCCGTCAGATTTTTGGTTTCATCAAGCCTGACACCTGAGACAGCCCATAATTTTCTTCTCTGTTCGAAAGCGCTAATAAAAATTTGTTAGTTCAGCACGAACGCTTCGGGAAGTGTCTCCCGAATCCAAAAAAAACTGAATGGAGAGCTTGAATGCACCCAAATTAACTCCTGGTTATTGGGGACGCAAGCGCTTTGTGACTACAAAAGAGAGAGCTGGGGGTGTTTAGGCTGGAGAAGAGGAGGCTGAGGGGAGACCTCATTGCTCTCTACAACTACCTGAAAGGAGGTTGTGGAGAGGAGGGAGCTGGGCTCTTCTCCCAAGGGACAGGGGACAGGACGAGAGGGAAGGGCCTCAAGCTCCACAAGGGGAGATTCAGGCTGGACATCAGGAAAAAATATTTCACAGGAAGGGTCACTGGGTACTGTCAGAGGCTGCTCAGGGAGGGTGTTGATTCACCTTCCCTGGAGGGGTTTAAGGGACGAGTGGATGAGGTGCTGAGGGACATGGTTTAGTGATTGATGGGAACGGTTGGACTCGATGATCTGGTGAGTCTCTTCCAACCTGGTGATTCTATAACATGGAAAAGGATTATAGCAATTAAAGACTCTGAAGGGAGCATGACAGGGCATCAGCGAGATGCAATGTGTTTGGCAGACAAAGATTTGCAGGTTACTTGTGCTGCAGCCTGGATGAAGAGCAGGGGCAGCAGCTCTCTAGGAGGCTCCCCACTTGCCTATTGATCCTCCAGACCTGTCAGCACAGCCAGGAGAGCCTGGGACAGGGAACAGCTCCACCAAGCTCCACCGAGCAGGTGTAGAGATGGACAAACACTGCATGGACCTGCAAGCCCTCGCTCTGGTTTTCTGCCTCCTCAAAGGACAGGTCACTCCTAAGACACTAACAAGAAAGGACAAGAAAATCCGATCCCTACTACTCTGTGCGTTTTCCCCAGATTTCAGCGCTTCAGTTTGGATTAAGCTCCAGACGTTCTGATGCATTTCCTAATGCTTTCAGTTACAAACCCAGTCCCCTTCCCACTCATCGTGCTGCCATCCAGCTACCTGCCCATGTCTACAAAGCCTCTGTTGTTACCAGCCCATCAGAAGACACACACGCACATCTGAAATGATTGCACCAGCACCAGAAGGCAGGGATTGAAAGAGAATAGCTGCAAACCAGCTCAGTGTCAGAGCCGTGCAGTGCTGAGCGAGGGCTCTATTCTGCTAGTTCAGGCCCCTTTTATCATTTGCTCAATGCCTTTAGTCATTTTTCCCCTGGAAATACCGCTGAAGCAGGAGCATTTAATATCAAGCACAGCTTCTCCTTCCACATTTGCCTCTCTAAAGGGTAAGAAACGCCAGGGATCATCACACCACTGGCAAAAGCTCTTACCTAAAAAATAATAAAAGCATTTGTGAGCGAGCAGGAGGCCAGGCAGAGCCTCCCTTGGCAGCCGCTTTCCTGGGGACATCTCACCTCCGAGAGCTTCTCCCACGCAGGGAAAGCCCCTTGCAGCATCTCCTGCTGCATTTCACGAGCGTTCAGGGATCTCCACCAGCTGTGAGTGTGCTAGCACGGCACCAATTTTATACCCAGTTCCCACTGCCGTTTCATCCGAGAAAAGCAATTATAGCTCAGAAAGTCTCCACGTCGCTGCGTTTTGCCTGTCACCCTGGGGAAAGCTTTCACTCCGTCTGTCCCCCAGCTGCACTGCAGCCAACTACCGCTGATCCTTCATCTCCAGACAAACTACAGCAACACCCTCTCCAGAGAGCTCACCTCCCACAAGCAGGACTCATAGGATGGTTTGGGCTAGAAGGGACCTCAAAGCCCATCCAGTCCTACCTCCCTGCCATGGGCAGGGACACCTCCCACTGGATCTGGTTGCTCCAAGCCCCATCCAACCTGGCCTGGAATCCCTCCAGGGATGGGGCAGCCACCACTGCTCTGGACACGTGCTTCACCAGTGACTCGGGGGACATGGATGTTACCTTGAATTTTCAGTCACCACTGGCAGGCGACAGGGAATGCCAAGAAAGGAGCTTTGTACATTTAACAATCAATAACTGGAGCAAATTTCCACCCTGGGAACATTTGTCCTTTCTTCAGCCGAGCGGAGCTCTCAGTGTCCTGAAGAACCTCACGCTAACTCAAAAGCATCATAAACTCCAGGGCTCCTGCAGAGTAAACCACGATTTTCTTCCTCCCTGTGACCATCCAAGTGCTTTCCTGGGTGGTAAAGCATCACAAGTCATTCCAGCAGGGTTTCCAGACACTTCCTTCCATTTGTTCTACAACATACCAGGAGAGCATTTAACAGCAGAGTTTCCTTTCCTTTAAAACGTAAAAGCGAGGCTTGCTTTCAACTTGAAGAAACAGATTATTGTATACAATAGGTTACCCTCCCCAAAGAGCCCTCTCGGCCCACGTCCCCTGGCAAAGAGCTGAGAAACTGCTTGGATAAGAACAAGAGGGAGGTGTTGGGAAACAGGAGCCAACCTGGCGTGGAAAAGCTGAGGACACAGGTCAGCAGGACAAGCTGCTGGTCCGACTGTGCTGACCATCTAGCAGGACCTGTCTGCAGCCCCCGTAACAACAACCAGGGATTTTTCACCTCTGGTGATACAGGAGACAAAGAGTGAGAGGAGCAGGCTGCTCTCAGAGCAGGAGTTGGGGAGATGCTGCAAAGCTCTGGCAGGAGTTGCTCCTCCTGCCTTCAGTGAAAGGGGGAGGTGATGCTTGTCAGAGGCGGCTTAAAAGCACAAGGGGAGAAAGAGGAAAGATCAGAGCTGGATCTCTGCAGGGGGACAGGATGCTGTGGAAGAAGCAGCAATTCTTAAAGCTCACAGCCACCCCCCTACTTTGAGATCAGGCTGTCAGTGTGGCCAGTTTGGCTCTCAGCTTAATCCTCCCTCTCTCTCTCACCGTCAGTTTAAGGGGATGCAGCTGGGAAAGCTGGTTTATTTAACAGTTGTGAAGCACCTAGAATCATAGAATCGTAGAATAACCAGGTTGGAAGAGACCCACTGGATCATCGAGTCCAACCATAAGAAATGCACCAGAAGCTCGGGTTGCCTCCTGGTCTACAGGGAAGAAGCAGGACTCTGCTGCCCTGCAGCTTTCTTGTTCCACTGCTCTCTCCATGAAGCTCTGCTGAAGCGAGTGTCTAAATTAAAGTGCTGCTCCCAAACATGTCACACGTATTGCAGAGCACCCACTGTGGTTTGGGGTTGTCCGTCGACTGAAAACTGATTTTTCTGACTGTTCCCAGGAGCCTGGTTTATCCTGCAAGGTCTCTGGTTGCAGACAGGGTACCCAGAACTGAACCAGGACTCGGTGTTGAACTCCTTGCTGATTTTGAGCAAAGTATCATCTTCCTGGGCCTTATCCTACTATCTGCAAGTTCTTAAAATCACGTCTTTTTTCCCTCTTGCCTTCTAGCTGCTGTCTGGTTTTTCTCTTTACACTATAAAGCTCTGGTATTCTCTTTATACTACAAAGCCACATGAAATACTAAGCAGTGGGGTTATTCCAACTCATTGTCTGGTGAGATGTGACCCAGGTCAGGCCTTGAAGTATTTCCATAAACAGTATTTAAGAAGGAAAATATTTCACACTGCATTTCTTGTAAGCGGTTACCCGAGAGGGACCCGAGCAAAGCCTGGAGAGCTACCCTGCTCGCAGCTCAGGAGAGGACAAGGTCATCTCCACGGCTGGGAATGTCCTCGGAGCTGCCCCTCTCCTGCTCCAAAGACTCTGCTGGGGCACCAAGGAGGGGGGCAAGGACTGCACCCACCCAGGAACGGGGATAAAAAACAGGAAGAGCCTACAAGCATGAAGAAGCCCTATAACTCACTTTATATTTTAATTTCAGATCTTTTCTGCATTGTTTCACTGTCTCGGCAAGGTCCACAGCATGACCAGAAAAATACCCTATCGATTTCCAATGCTAAGCCATGTATCTTCATTATTACAGCCCCGAGATGTTACTAGTTGGTTTTAATTAAGGGAATCCCATGAAATGCATGGGCTGTACACACTATCCTCACCGGAGCAGCCAAGTTGTGATACCAGCTTTAAAAAAAAAACACAGCACAGAGCAGGAGGTGTGCAATGCTGAGACCGCAGGTGCTCCAGTTTGAGCACCTTGCTGGGCATCAGCTTGGCTTGTAAAGTGCCCCTGGTGCTTACAGAATCACAGAATCACCTGGTTGGAAGAGACCCATTGGATCATCGAGTCCAACCATTCCCATCAAACACTAAACCATGTCCCTCAACACCTCGTCTACTCGTGCCTTAAACACCTCCAGAGAAGGCCAGCAGGGCAGAGGACACATTTCCAAGCAACATATAATTTTTAGAGCTGGATTGTCACCCCGAGGCCCCCAGACACCCCGGGACATTACTAGGTCCAAGGCAGGAGCTTGGTGCTGGATTCTGCACAGGACACGCGCCCATGACCCAACACATCAGCTCATCAGATTCATGTGCTGCTACTCAGCAGAGTCCCACTTACTGCTGGGCTAGAAGATGCTAGAAACATCCTTCCCAAATAGCCTTTAAATATATTACACGCATCAAGAGGAAAGCAGTGCATAAACCAGACGCTCAGCACCCTAGTAGGGTATACAACCACAGCATTCTCTCCCAATTTGTTTTCAGATGGGCTGTTCTACTTATTAATCTTGGTTTTCCTCACTTAGCTCTTTGAGATTGAGGGGATTACTTGAGTTCTGCACCAGTCACCTGTAACTTAGAGGCCAAGTCAGGGGCACTGTCTGGATTTCATCCCTGGAGGGGTTCAAGGCCAGCTTGGATGTGGCTTGGAGCAACCTGATCCAGTGGGAAGTGTCCCTACCCATGACAGGGGATGGAATTGGAATGGGCTTTAAGGTCCCTTCCAACCAAAACCATTCTATGATTCCATGATCTATGGCCCAGGTAGGGCAGTAGTGACCACCCCGCTGCTGCTACAGAAAAAGCTCCAGAATTTATCTAAGTTCAACAAACATACCTTTAACTCACAGGTCTACTTAATGCTCTGGTCACTCCTCCAGCTCCTCAGCTTCTCCCACCACCCTAGAAGCAGCCCCAGCTGCCCCAAAGATGCAAAAATTCCCACCTCAAGGCCAGGGCACTTAAAAGGAAACAATGACCCAGACCCAGCCTGCAGGCAGGTGCTGCTTTTCATTGCCTACTTAAGAGTTTGTAAAAGATGTTTTCCTTCAATTAGTAGATATTAAATTATCCCATTAACCCTTGCAGAGACCCAACCCCACCCTCCACCCTCCCTGCAGCAGTTGTTGCTAACGAGGCATGTGTTATTGGTCATGGTTATGACTGGGTGATGCATCTCGTTAATTAGCTCTGCATGAATCAATAGGAGCCGCTGAACGCATAACCTGGGTGATTCCGTAGTCGAGGAAACGGTGTCTTTAGTATTAAATAAACAGTGATCACTGTGATAAATCATGGAATTCACACAAAATCAAAGCTTTGGGGTTCGGTGGGGACAATGAAGTTGTTAGGGCACTGCTGAGCAGACAAAGTGGTACCGTTACATCCCTTGTCACTTATGACAATGGTGTGAAGCGCTATACAATGACTAATACGCATTTTTAATTGGATTTGAATCTATTAATAAAGTTTCCTATTCCACCTCCTCTGTAATTGGAATGGACTTCAAATTCCTCCCTTTCTGAGCGACCAAACTAATAATTTACCCACTTGAATCTGTGATTCACTTTGTTCAGTCATAATAATAATGAATATTCAGCTTCATTAGCACATTATTCGGTTTGATTCATACCGAAACACATCCACTCTGTCAATGCGATCACTGGATTGCTGCCACATCTACACGCTTTTTCAACCCCTCCAGGGATGGAGACTCCACCACAGCTCTTTGCAGCCTCTGCCAGTGCTTCACCACCCTTCCAGTAAAGAATTTTTTTTTAATATCCAGTCTAAACCAACCCTGAGACAATCTAAGGCCTTTTCTTCTCATCCTAAGAGCACCCACCTCGTTCCACTCTTCTTGCAGGTGGCTGTAGAGACCAATGAAGCCTCCCCTCAGCCTTCTCTTCTCCAGGCTCCTGTTCCCTCATCTGCTCCCAGAAGCCCTGGGCTCCAGACCCTTCCCCAGCTCCATTCCTCTTCTCTGGATGTGCTCTTATTTGATTAAACTATCCTGGACAGGCTCAAACTCCTTGAATACTGTGTGCAGTTCTGGGCCCCTCA